>JAAAKE020050446.1:0-26094 GCA_010014785.2 Anisolabis maritima
ATAAACAAACAAAAACATACAATAACACATATTCATAATTCTACATCCACTACATTCAGAAGCAAGCGGAGGGCGGGGCCGGGGCTGGAAACCGGGGAGTGAAAAAAAAGTGAATCAGGAATGGGTCTGAAACGGGTAATAGGGAATGGTGTGTGACAACAGTGCCGGAGTAATGCTTTTTTTTTTTAATGGTTTTTTTTTGCCTCTAAAGAATGTTAATATGGTTGCCTTGGAATTTAATGTTGATTACGAATCCGCAGTTTTCTAGATAATAACGTTTAGATAATGCAAAGATGCAGGCTTTCAAGTTTTTGATCAATTATATCAAGTCTAAGAATAGTCTAAATCATCACCATTAATTTGGAAATGAAGAAGATGAAGAACTCATCTCTACTTTAAGAAATCGCAAATAAATATATATATTTATTAAGTTATCTTTTTTAAAACGGTAATAATTTTTTTTTTTTATTTATAAGTTCACATCTGTTCTTTTGACTCGTCACATATGTTCCTCTCTAAAGATACCTCATTATTATTTTTCGTTTATTAACCTTCCTTATTTAAAATTTATTCTCAAGGATCAAGAGACGAGGATTTTCTTTTGTATATCTTTGAGACTTTCTTCATATTAACATTGAAAGGAAATGATGCACGTTGCTTATTTCCTTCTAGCTTTTAAATAAGAATAATTTTAATTGGAAATAATTTATAAAAGGCATATTTTAGTTGAAATTTCAAAAGATTTGATAAAAGGAAATTATCCATTCTCAGTTATTTCCTTTTTTTTTAAATTTCACCGAAGTTTAATTTAGAAGCTTCATGCAAAATAATTTAATTACGTATTTTTTAAATATATCTAGAAGAATTTTTTTTTAAAAGAATCAAAAAAAATGACGGGCATTAATTTATACCTCTACTGATTATAATAATAAATGAAAAATATAATAATAATTATAGGATTCTTCAAACAGTCATTACGATATTTTCTACATGTATATCTCATTTGCAATGCAAAAGAAGGATATAATTGTAAGAAAGCACTTGAGAATACTTGAAATCTTTCAAGATCTGTAGATTTTATAGGAATCATTAATTTTAAATGATCGCTCATGTTTATTGCATATTATATAAAACTGGCGCTAATAAAAGAAATATCAAATATTTTGGAAACCAACTATGAAATACTCAAATGGTAGTCAATCAACCAGATGGTCTGACTGAAGTTATATGATTTTCTAGGCTTATTCATTTGATAGCAGGCAATGGCTGGAGAAATTTTTAGAAAAGTAGGAGGGCACAGGCAGCCCCAGTAAAGATGTAATAACTTTTTCCAAAGAAGGTCTCGTCACGCGACCGAAACAATAACTGGAAAATTATTCCTTTATTCTTAGTGCCTGGGCTATCCTATTTTTCTACCTATTCTTTTGAATCAAATATTGATATTCAATATATGCCTCTATGATTCAGATTTTTATTTTGTAAGTATATTTTAACTGATGGATCAGGTAGCCCCCGGGAATTAAACTCAGGATCTCCAACATCTCCGGGGAATCGTTGTGCTTCCACCAGATCACCGGATCCTGGACCTCAGTGGCAGGGGGTTTAAGCCCTTTTTCCCCCTCATGGGACTAGAACTTAGACTAGATATTAGGCCTATATGGAAACAAAATTTAATTAATTTACATGCAAAAGAGAGAATCGGACATATTTATTAAGTTAAGAAGAAGAGTTGGAGGAGAGGGGGAGAGCAGGTTCTGAATCCATCTTCATCAATTTCAAGCTACGTTACGATCGACCTCACAAACAAAGCTCATATCCTCTCTTTATCAGATGGTATGATAAAAATTATTCCATAGAGAAAAAATAAATAAAATTCCATGTGGCTGGCTGATGCACACAGGTTTAATTCCCGCGGACAATATGGTCTCTTGATCCATCAGCTAAAATATACACATCTCAACGACAAAAAACACTTGCATTTTCTTTTGGGATGGCAAGGTAATTAAATAGAGTGAAGATTGAAAGAAACCTTTTCGAATATATGAAAAGAAAACCATTTTCCAATTTCAATTAATTAAATAAATTGAGAACCAAACTCACCTTTCTTATTTTTTTCTCTCCTTATTACTTTCTCTTACCTATATAGATAATATATATATTTACTTTAGTATCAATACTTTACACATTTCAAAACTCTTGAAATTTAAACTCTTTATATCAATCTTATAGTAAACATTCTTTTATATTTTATTTTTATATATTTTCTTAAGAAAACTTTTTTTTCTTATAATTGAAGCTTAAATAACAATTAATATTTATTTTTGACTTTAGAAACGGAAATATACTTCTAAAGTAATATCCGAAAAAAAACCTCTGAAAAGAGTTTCCGGTAGAAATATGCAATAAATCACCTCCCTCACCACCAGTACCAGAACCAACATCTCGTCTCTTTTACTCTTTCCCTTTTGGATTTTATCGTTATAATATATTCAATAAATGAATGAAATTCACAGCCGAACCATCAACGCAGATTGCTTTATCTTCTGATCGTGTATGTTTTTTTAGGGGGGAATTTTTTTACCTCGGTCTATGTGATATAATTTCAGTGAATAGCCCTTCCCTACTATATATATATACATCACAAACTCAACGAATGTTCATCAATTTTATCAAACAAACCATATTTAAAAATCGAATAAAAATGATCTAGAGTAAAAAATTTAAAAATTTATAGAATATATCAATAGTTATCAAGCTGCCACAAAATGCTTAATAAGAGCGTATTTTTCATATATTTTATATATAGATAAGAGAAAGTAAAAACAATATATAAATTTTGACCTCAGGATGAAATAAGAATTTTCACTCCATATTTTGCTAAAAATAAAATTTCATTCCAAGATGTACCCTTAAAAAAAAGTATACCCCGAAAATTCCGTGTGGAATGGACGGTGTTATGCACCAAAGAATTAAGCACCATTGCTAACAAAGGTCCAAATCACTGCTATACCAATTCAAAGATTATGAGGGGAGAGCTCTTAATTTTTATACCATATATGCAATATAGGAGAGAAGGATGGAAGGAGTGATAGTACTAAAACTGTTTAAATTTTTTACTAAAACAAATTGACTATTAAAATGTATGAAGATAATAAAAATTTTTCATTATAAAGTTTTATTCAAGACCAGAAGGGAGGGAGACCTGAGCCACCTGAGTTCCCCTTCTCTTTTCTCTCTTGTCCAAATATTCTTATAGATAAAAATTTTAAAAGTTATTAAAATTTACTTAAATATACTTTAATTTTATTAAATTTTTTTAAGTTACTTAAACAATTATCAATATAGGAAATTATTTAATTCACTTTAGAAAATATTAATTAATCGTAACCTAATCTAAACGCCTACCCCCCCCCCCCTCCACTACCTCCTCCAGGACCAAGCTATTTATTATTTTGTACTAACAAGCAATTGCCTATTAGACCCCTTGGGGTGTTTTGCGCGAGTGGACTTTCCAAGCCCAAGAACCGTGCCTTCAGGCTTTGTTAATTTTGTATAAAACTTTGACAATATATGTACCAAATGTTCACTTTTTAGATCTCCTCTGGGATTTAATTTTTTTTATCTTACAAATAATTTATAAAAAAATTAGAAGGAAATTTCAATAAAGCCTCTGATAAAAAAAATAAACTTTTTTTTATAACAAAAAAAAAAAAAAATGGAAGAAGAAATTATTATATTTAAATATTATTTACAAAGGGATTATATGAAAAAATTTTATCAGTTAATATTAGACTATAAAAAATATAATCTAAACAGAAATATTATTTTATGAATTTTTAATAAATTAACTTATTTGTTTATACTAAAAGTTATTCGACCTAAGATGATGGCTAGTCTCAACTGCACTAGATCGATAGATGTTGAGCGTTAATTTGAAATTTTGCAAAAATTTGTTTCATATATTTATTATTTTTGGGGTTTTTATGAGCGGAAAATGAAGTGAGTGAGACTTCCGGTCCTGAGCGACAAAAATGAGAGGGATTGAACGAATTTAAAGTTTATATTTAGAGAAACTATAAAGAAAAATTGTAAATTAGCATTCAATTGGTTTTAAAGAGAACTTAATAAAATTAACATCATTTTTTTTAACTTAGAATGAAAAATTTATGCATGATATTCAAAGTTTGAAGTGAAAAAGGTAGAGTTAGAGGGATACATCCATGCAAGCATATTTTCAGATTAAAAAAAAAAAAAGTTAATTAAACAGTTTAGGGTTTGTTTGTTCAAGTTCGGTTTTTTAACTTTTAAAGAGAGAACATATATCAAGATTTAATTAGAGATAATGTTTATTAGATTGAATGTACTAAAAATAAACATGTGTGTTATTTGAAAAAATGTTAAGCAAATAGTCAACATCAAATTAATAGAGTTTTATTGAGTATAATTATTTAATTCTTTAATTTTTATTCGAAAATGGAAATTAAATTAAAAAATACTAAATAAAAATAAAAATGAGACATCACCAATCAATTTTATTATAAATTTGCTTGTTTAAAAAAAAACAATTTTTTTCTTCCTAGGGATATTTTCTACTATCATTGTTAAATGATTGATAGTGTATGGCACTGGAGGATATATCCAGGCCGCCTTCTCAAAAGTCAAGGGAAATTGCACTTTCAGACAACAAGACCAAAGATTTCCAAATTTTTCCTTTGGACTTTTTGACATTTTGGGTCAGATAGATTTTAAAATATTTATATCCTAAGATACAAATTATCCAGGCATTTATAGCAATTGATTTAAATATATTTTCATATGATTGCCTAGAAAAACAAAAGCGTTGATCGGTCGCCGGAAACCACCGATAATTGCATTATTTCAACATTATAATATATATTTGTAAAGTCGGTCATACCAGTCGAAAAAGACTATAAATTAAAATAAAAAAAAAAAAAAGATATTGATAATCTTAAAAGCCAAGAAATGTAGGATTGGATCCCAGGTAATCAATTCGATAAAAATTTTGGCTACCAATTAGAAAAAACAAATACGTCTGGATAATAAATAATTAAGATTGTTTAAAGACTATATGGCCTGAGATGGCGAAAAGATTTTAAAATGTCCATTATGACTTAAGTTATGAATAGGGCTCAAGAGATTAAATTAGTGATTAATTTAGTATCAAAATTTTTCTATTTTTATTTATTAACATTTAAGTAAAAATAAAGAAAATATATATAATAATAAACAATGATATTATGAAATAAATCATATTCAAAGAGACTCAACTCTCTTTTTCACCAAATATTAAATATATTCATTGAACTGTATATCATTATTATTATTATTATATCTCTATGTTTCTTTATTTAGATTTATTTTAATTTCATTTTACATCCACCTACAAAGCGGATAAATTAATTTCAGTACTCTCTAATTAATTTCAATTTGTTTAGAAAAAGTTAATTTAAATTGTATTTACTTTTAGAGGCGAACTACTACTACATATACCGTATATAATGGTATGTAAAGTTGGCTTTTAAATTATGGAGATTCTCTCTAAATCAGTTATAATAGTATTTAAAATCATGTCTGATCAAATTTAAACAGAACGGAAGTAGTATCTAACAATTAAATAAAGAGCTAATTTCTCTAATATAAAGCTTCGTATAGAATATCCATATAATTTTCATGTAATGTGTAATTAATTATTAATATTCATATTGATTCAAAATTTATCATTTATAATAGGACACTATAATAAGTTAAAATTAAAACAAAAATTTTATTATACACGAGTCCTTTCGAAGTTAAAGGATTAAAACCTATTTATCTGATCTAAGGATCAGTGGTTCGCTTCTTGTCCTGAGCGATAAAATATGTTTAAACTACATTAAATACCAATTAATTAATTAAATAAATATGGAAGGATAAGAATAGGGAATAGAAAAATTATAAATTGAATTACCGTTGATGTCTAATTGAAGAGCTATTTGAAAAAGTGAAAAAAAAAAAAATAATTTCTAAAAAAGAAAATTCGTAAATTTGCAAATCAATTTAAATACAAATACAGGGGCCCCCAGACAAAATTTGGGGTGGATAAGGGTTAATATATCATCTATTAAATATTTATCATCTAATAAATAACTGTTATATGAATTTTAATTAAAATCGTTAGAGTGAATTTTGAGAAAATTGAAAAAACTAAAAAGGTTCATGAATTAAGTACTAATATTCTTTGTCCGATTTTATACAAAAGCTACAAGGTACAAGCAATGAGAGTATCTAGCTTAAATATAAAATTTCAGCCTCGTTCGATATTTCATTTTTGAGAAATCTTGTTCAAATAAAGACAGATAGACAGACAGACCATTTAGCAAGACTCATTTTTTTAGAGTCAGAGAACCTCAAAACGTGTATTTCTGTTGAAATTTCGAACGCAATACTTTCTCACTATATGTTAAATATATATAGAAGAGAAAGTAAAAAAAAAATGAAAATTGATAAAAAATATTACTGAACTAGTCTCTCTTCTTCATTAAGTTAGGATCAAATATTCTTTACCATGAGGTCCGTAATTTCTTTTATGATTGTTTTCTGGAAATATTCAACATATTAATGTTAATAACACATTAATATGAGCTCTTCTATGGCACATTAGACATGCTTAGTTTTTCATTTCAGAGAAGTAAAAAATGCGGATCCGCTCTAGAGCAAATAATTAAAAAATCCCTAAATGAGTTGGCCATTTAAGTTGCCTACTTTCCAGCAGACAGACCATTTAGCAAGACTCAACCAAACAGGAATGAATTTATGAACTCCATGTTATGCTTGAGGATAGTGCTAAATCCACATTCCTAGAGTATATAATCGAAAGAAACTTAGATTCCATTTCATTTATTGTTTGTTAAGAATTTGAAAATTTTTTATTCTCAAAATTAATTGGAAAAAAATTTTAAGTTAAGTGAAAATTAATCAAATGTTAAAAGTTGTTGCTTATCAGTATACGACAATATAATGCAATAAAATTTTGAATGAAAGCTTTTCATTCTAAAGAACAATGAAGTATAAATTCAGCGACATTAAAAATATTTTCTTAAATAATTATGACATATATTTAAATTACGTAAGAGATAAAAATTTTAATTAAATTTGAGATTACTTATTTGGTGGCAAAGTTTATAAATAGTATGAATAATAATAATAATATATTATTATATTAATCTATTAAAAAAAAGGTCCAAAATTTTTTGTAGGATGGTAGGCACTTTGAAAATCTTCAAAATTAAGGGAGAGGATTGAAACTGGAATGTTTATATATATATATAAATTTTCTGCCTTCTTTTGCCCTCCTTTTAGCTCATCAACTTAATATTATACCTATATAAAAAATTAAAAATTTTAAAATTAAATATGACAGGTTTAGTCAATTTTTGGGAGCATTGAGGTTAAAAAAACTATCACTAAAATTTTCCTTCTATTGAAATTTAAAATCATGGTATAGAAAAAAAAAATTATTTCCATTTATTCCAGGAATAGTTAAGTCAATAGGAATGATTAATATTTAAAGCTAATTTGAATAAATCATCAACTCAAACCAATCCAATTGGGGCATCCATTCATTAAATTTCTTGTCTTCATTAACACAATCAACCAGCATCGGTCATTTCCTCTTCCCAAGTTATTGTTGACCAAGTAATATCCGCGCAGAGGAACTATTATTTCACATCACGTCGCCTTTCAATATAGTTCTGTACAATGTATAGAACAAAATGTTCCAAGTTGGTACCAAATTGGTTAATCCATTCGAAAGTTATCAGGTCGGTCAAAGTTTTGAGATGCTATAGAGAGAGAGAGAGAGAGAAGACACTAAAACAATTTTTTTTTTAGTTTCAAAAGAAGTAGATAGTTGAGTAAATAAATTGAACTAAACTTTTTTTTTTAATAGCTGTTAGTTTTTTAATTAAATTAAAATTATATAGATACCAAAATATTTTGAACTGTAAATGTCCAAATAGAATGAGTTTTATCTCTTTATCATCATTAGTCCATATGAAAGCCTAAAAAATGTGGATTCGGATCGCCAGTCAGATAAAAATTTATTTTGACCAATTGGTATAAATAAATATAAAGATTTATGCATAAATATATAATTTTTCGCGATCTTGAGATGTTTACTTTAGACTCGTTAATTAAAAGAATGATAATATTTAATAATATAAATGTTAAATAGTCCTGGGCGGCATAAAGACAGAAAGACTAGGGTCAAAATAAGAAGAAACTTGAGTAGGGAGGGGGTTTTCTAACCAGATGACGTCTAAAGTGGTTAAATGACTCTTATCCCTGACAGCTGACATGAGGGTCCTTTAAAATGAGCAGTTATTTGAAATAAGAAGAATGAATTATAGTTATATTAAATTGGAGAGAATAGATTAGACTGGACATTTAACACCACAACACTGCCTCAAAAGCAAACTTTCTTAAGAAATGATTTTCTTTTTAATTATAAGAACAATTATATTATTAAAAATTAAAAAAAAAAAAAAAATATCACAGAATATTAAACTCTAAAGCAATGAAAAGAAAAGTAAATAAAAGTTAATAATATTCTTTTTTCTTTTATTTTTTTTTTTATTATTGTTTTAATTAAAATAAATTTTTAAGGAAAGTTAAATCAAATAAAATTTAATTAATACGAGACATTTGAGAGAAAGATAATTAAGATGTTTCATTTATGAATGAGATACTGAAACCGGAAAGGATTTTTAGTTAGTGTGGCTCTCTCACCCTTTAAAGCCATATCTCCTTTTGAATAAACTTAATATGTCAAAGTAAAGGAGCCAAGAGAAAGAGAGAGGGAGGAGAGACCTACCATCACCAACACCACTGTCATATAAATAACCAAAATGAAAATGAATTATGATACATGTCAAACTTGCTAGGATCATAATCACTCACTTCTCAAGGCAAAGGATTTAGCTTAATAAGCTTTATTATAGAAGAAAAGTTTTGTATGATCAAAAATTGTATAACGTAGGAGAGAAAAATAATTAATTTCAAATTCAAATAAATCTTTCTTTTTTTTTTTATGCTGACTCTAAATTTAATAAAAGCTAAAATAAACACCGAATGACGGGCGTTTTCGTGATGATTCCCAAAGTGCTTTTATTAATGGAATTGTTTAAGAGAAAACGGATATTAAAGAGGAAATCTTCTTCTCGTTGTCATTTCCATTCAGAACTGATTTTCCCATCAATTAATAATAATTACTGAAATTTTGAGACAAATTAAATATAATTTACTTACTCTTCATTTTAATATAACAAAGAGTTTTTTTTTTTTTTTTTTTTTTTTTTTTTTTTTATTTACTAACTTAATCATTACATTTAATTATTGGTTTTATTACGTGGGTGTAATTTAAATCACCATAATAAGATTTACTCTCTCTTGCCTATAAATGAAATCAGTGGCGTATTCAAGAGTTCTCTTCTGCCTTTTAAAGTGGAAAAAAATTACAAAAAGCAACAGTAAAAATGCAAAGAAAAAAAAAAGGTAAAAAGTAAATGAAATTACAAAGATAAAACAAATAAAAAAAAAAATTGATGTAACTAAAAGCACATTACACAACTTTCTCTTACCTAAGAAAAGGGAGACTGACTGATATATGTTGTCAGGCCCTTTAGGTAGTCGTTCAATGTAGAGCCAATTTAATTAATATCGTTAGATCTCTAAGAGATAATGTCAAAAAAAAACATAAATATTTACAAAAAAAAGTGGGTTCTAATTTTTCTTTGGGGGTAGGGGGTTAAGGGTTAATACATTTCAAAGATCACCTACCGCAAATAATTGTTTTATGAATTTTAACCAAAATCATAAGAGCGAATTTTGAGAAAATTAGACTCGGGACATCAAAACGTTTATTTCCGTTGAAATATCAACATCGATATTTTTGCCCAATACTTTCTCACTACATATATATAGGTAAGTGAAAGCAAAAAAAAAAGGTTAAAGCTTCACCCACTTTCGATGGCTCTGAATGCTTTGGGTATAACTATAAATATAAATAATTTAAATGCCGCATTTATAGGGAGGAATGTATCGAGAAAAATTTATTAGGAGAGGCCCAACCTAACGAAAAAGAGATTGCTTCATGGGTCTCCATGTTTAAATCCCACATAAATAAATTCACTTATACATAAATAAAACCAAATTCAATCAGACTTGCGTTTCTATTAAGAGATAAAAAATACTTTTCATCGAAGAAATGAATGTCCAGGTCCTTTAAGGCGAAACTCAATTTTAATAGAATACTAAGATCTTTTTCTTCAATCTAAACTTTTTCGCTCCAAAAGATGACTATAAAATAAATATAACCTATATAATAAAACGGATACCAAAGCTGTGCAACTTAATTTGCGTCAATGCTTTTGAATGCCATCAGAGAGAGAGAGAGAGAGAAAGAGAGAGGGATTTCTGAGACTTGGAGAAATAAATGGCTGTAATTCCATGCTACTAAACAAAATTTCTATTAAAAAAAAATTTAATTAAAGAAAATGTTATAAAAACAAAAACGTTTTTTCCAAAATAAGAGAAAACTGTTTAGTTTTATTTTTATATTTTTTTAAGCTAAATAAATTTTTTTCATAGAACAATTTTTATTTATTTTGCCCGTTATTTAAAGTCGAAACTATGAAATTGTATTGCAAAATTGTTAGAATTCCAATAAAATTTTTATTTTTTTTATTTCATAGACTAAACCTTCCAATGACGACGAAATATACCATCTATAATGAATGAAAAAACAAACCACTATTTTTTTTACTTTCTACTTTCTTTTATCTATATATGTAATATAGAGTGAAAGTATTGTTATTGCAAAAAAAATCGATGTCGGAATTTTAAAGAAAATACACGTTTTGATAGTGTAAAAAAATGGGTCTCGCAAAATGGTTTGTCTCTTTGTGTGTGTGAGTGAATAAGATTTCTTCCAAACGAAAAAACGTTTGGGGTTTCAAAATTTTATATTTAAGCTAGGTACCCTCTTCGCTTGCACCTCGAAGCTTCTGAATTAAATCAGTTAACGGGCACTTGTACTTTACTGAGGCAGTTTTTTAGTTTTTTCAATTTTCTCCAAATTCACTCTAATAATTTTGATTAAAATTCATAAAACAATTATTTATTAGAAGATCTTTGAAATAGCTCCCACTGTAAGATGAACAAATTAAGATCCTTATGAGAGAATTCATGTGAAAAATTGTTTGACCCCTTTCGATGAATTTAAGTTCGTATCCACTCCTGCAAAAAATTTTTCTGGATATGCCTAATACCATCAACAAAATTGGCATTTTTTTTTTTAGAAAATAGAACTTATTTTCCCAACTCTAAATGACCTATGGAAGGGGAGTAGTTTCTCTTATCCTAACTTGGCTAGGAATGTGAAAAACTTGATCGCCGCCACGTTCATGCAATTCTTAAAATATTTATTCCAAATCCCTTGTGCTCAATTGACTGGAATGATTTACTAAGATATTTTTATTTTGCTTTTTTGATTTTAGTGAGAAACAAACTCAGAAGATAATTCGACACTATTTTAATTAATTATAAAGATTAAATAATCCGTTTACGGTAACATTAAAAAAAATTAAATTCTTAAGATATGATCATAATGTACATTAGCGAAAGAAATAACATGAAATAAAAATAATAAAGTCTTGTATAAATTAAAAATTTAATTATTTCATACCATCTTCCTTATATCAAGTAAAAAGAAAAAAAAAAACAGTTTATTTATTTTCTCTCTCAAAATTTATTTTTCTACATTAACTGTCAGCCTTTGATACAAACGACAATAATAAAAATAAATTCTGCTAATTATCTAATGTATTATTAAAAAAATCTACAAATAGCTCACATAAGAATTTTCTCCCATTCATTAATGCTAAACCATTAAAACAGTATTGCCTTAATAAATAAAGGATAGAGGAGATTAATAGAAAATATAGCCTTTCATCATGGATGGCATTGATTGAAATAACGTAAATAAGCAAAAACATTCATAATATTGTGAATTTCCATCCTATTCAGGCATCAGCAGCTTATCCATGGAATTTGGATTTCATTTGAATCTGAATGGCCTTTGGTGTGAAAGCTTAGAAATGCAGATAAAAAATGGAAATAAAATTCGATAAAATAGAAAATACAGCAGTTTTTTTTGTGTTAGAGAATTTCTAATTTAAAATAACGATATGAAAATGTATTCTATATATATATTAAATATAAACAATTTAATAAAGTTAATATAAATGGTTTCTTTCTCTAAAAAGGGATAAATTAAATTAGGCCTTCTGAAATTTAAAAAAATTTTGTTTAAGAGTTGACTTGAAAACACCAAAGAATAAATAAAAATAGAACTGCATGGTAAGAACTAGAGGAGCTCTGGACCAATTAATTGCAACTTCTATTGGGGAGTTGCATAAATTGGTTAGTGATGGGGGAGTCACAGATTGGGAACCAGTGTTCTAGATAAATAATTACATATACAAAAAAGTGTAACTTCGCGGGCTACATAATTTTTTTTATTGTACAAGAGTTTCAGTTTCTACTCGTAGAATTAAGAATTTATTATTAATATCTTAAATCCTTAAATTTGTCAAATTTTAAGTTGGCATATTTCAATTTTTCTTGAAAAAATAACTTAGAAAAAAAATAAACGTATTGTGTTTTACAAAAAATATATATAAATTAATAAAGTTTTTGGAAAAAAAAAATTAAAAACACTATTCCTTACATAATTGAAAAACTTTAAATATCCATCCAAAAATAAATAAATTTAAAAAAAATTAAGCAAGTATTTCATAAAAAAATTTTTATCTAATTTTATTTGTGCCTAAACTACATAAGTTAATTTTTTATTTTGCCAGAGACAAGTGGTGGAAAATAGCCAGAGAGAAACTAGACGAAATAATACCAACAATATATTATTGAAAAAAAAAATTAGGTATGATGAGATGAACATCTTAAGAGCACTTTGCTATTTATTATACTCCTTAGTAACGAAACGCAAAAAGAAGAGAAATGGCGATAAATTTTTCCCGGAGAGAAGCAAAGAACTATGACATTCATATAAATAAATAAATAAAATAAAATTTATCCATTTAAAGAAATGGAAAAATGAAAAATTCAACATTTCAAAAATGCTTACATAAATTATTCATTTACATAAAAAGCGAATTATTATATTAATAAACATAGAAATTCCATATATATTAACAGAAAAAGAAAGTAGACTAAATTCTTCATTGTCTGCTAAAAGGTCCATATAAAAATAACTTTCAGGTACTAGTAAAATAGATATAATAATAATAATAATAATAATAATAATAATAATAATAATAATAATAATGAAAATGAGAGTTAAATATTTCAGGTATATTTGAAAAAGTAAAAATAATGTTTATATACTCACAAGAATGATAATCTTAATGTGGAAAACATCCAACTCAAAAATAAAGCGATAGGAAGGTGTCCTTGTCTGAAATAAAAGAAAATTTTATATTTTAGTCTTTTTCTAATTTTTTCCATAAATAAATAAAAATAATTATACATTAACTAAAAATAATAATTAAAATCTGACAAGATTTATTTCAGTATTTAATAAATATGAATAAATAAGGAAAGGAAAATAAGAATATTTATTTATTATAGAACAAAAATAAAAATTAACAACTAAATAAATAAATAAAGTGAGACAAGTTGTTAAGTTTTTTTTCCCTTGGGTCGGGTACCACTGACCTTTAGATTATGAAGCAAGAGCTTTAATTCAGTTCTATGGTGGAGCATGTTTATTTATTTAGTGTAATCACGTAACAAGGTCAGATTGAACATAATAGCGCTTTTTCTCCCATTCTCTCTAGTCTTAAAAGCTTTTTCTAAATCATTGTGAAAAAAATAAATATGGTGAGCATTACAATTATTTATTTGTAAATATTACAAAAGAAAAATATTTCTCTTAGATAAAGATTGATATCCAAGCCCTTTAGACAGAAGAAATCTCTTTTTAATAGACAAAAGAAGAAAAGATTAATGTCCTGGTGGAATCTCAGTTTCCATTTACTTAATGGTGAAATTATGTACCAGAGAAACTAGTCAAAATAAACAAAGGCGCATCATCAACAAGATTTCTATTTTCCTAGCGAGTGATATCAAATTTTTATTTCGACTTATTAAACAAAATAAACTCATAAAGAGTGTGTTGACCATAAAACATTAAAAAAAAATGAGAGTCTTGTTTGTTCCAGGGTTATGTTTAAAATAATAATAAATGATAATCTGGCCGTTGTGGGAATTCACCTCTTGACCCTCTGTAAAGATCCCTATAACTTTCAAACCAATCATAACAGCGCTTTCATGTTTTGAGGCCCATAAGAGGGAGAAGCTCCTCTGCTAGTCTATCTCTCTGTATATCTCTTTGGAATTTTGAGAGCGAACGCAAGATAGACAAATATTTTAAACAATTTTTTTTCGGAGACGCAATATTTATCTCTTGTTATGTATGCATGGAGAGAAGCAAATATTTAAAAAGGTTTACCTTAAAAAATTAAAAATGCATATTTAAAAGCTTTAAGGGAAAAAATAATTAAGTTTGTAGAATGAGGTTGCTTTAAAAAAAAAAAATCGAATTTTTCAGTGATATTCAAAAGAAACATTCACCAAAGAGCGTCTCCTAAGTATGATTACTTTATTCTTTATGTGGAATTTTTAATAGAAAATTTATTTGAAAGTAAAAAATTTCTAAACAAAATTTTTACTTTTTTTTAAATAAAGAAATCACATATATTCAGGGAATAAAAAAAAAAAAAAAAATATAATCTAAAATTCACTCACATACTCACTCATTTACTAAATAATATATTTGATAATATATGAATATAAAAATAACTACGAATATATACATTCAAAAATTTGTAAATAAAAATAATTTTAATGAGATCTTTGGAATTGTGTATATTTTGTAATTAATTCGAAATTTGGGAAGCTCGTTATCAATTATAAAGCTTGTTGCGATCGATGGTTTGGGTAGCCTTGAGACTTACAACAATAATACCAGTATAAATTTTTAAACGAAATTTTTTTCTTATAAAAAACCGAAAAAGATTCAAAATTTGTTAACATTTTGCATCAAGATCCTTTCTGGTTCAATAAGTTTTAATCATTAAAACTTTGTAAATTGATCTTAGTTAAATTACTTTATTATCTTTCAGGTCAGATTAAATAAAGTTTAAATTGCTGTTTGAAAATGTCAAATGAAGATTTTAACTTTTTTTTTTATTTCTAATGAACTCGAATAACATGTTGGGGTACCAATTTTTAGATAAAAAAGTTTTATTAAATTTAGTCTTTCAATTTTAATTTATTTATTTTTTATTTTTCAGGAATAAAATAAATAAGCCCTCAAATACTTTGCCCAAACGTTACCATATACAAATGGAGGAATTGTAATCCAGCGAGTTTTGACTTTTTGATATTTTTAAACATAGGCCCATAATATAATTTTCAATAAAAAGACGGATAGCTGTGGAAATTTTTGAAGGTGATCTGAGGTAGGCATCCAACAAAATAATATTATTTATTCTGGTCGACGTTTCGAATGCGTATTGCGCTCATGATTATGAAAATAATGTTACTTTAGATGAATAATAATAATCTAATATAATTTTTTAGTAATGATATCGGGCTGTCAGTATGTTTGCCAATTGTGGGTCAAATTTGTTTGAACCGATTTTTAAGAAATTTCATATTTAAGCTTTAGATTTCAATTTTATCTTCCATCCGGGGGAAAGGATAGTTTACTCCCTTATATTTCTATATAATGGTAAATTAATGAATTTCTTAAAATATTAATTTCAATAATTTAATAAAATAAATTATGAATTTATATAGAGTATAAGTTGTGTAGTGGCCATAGCAGTTCAATTTGAGTATTTAAACTTTAAAATTCATTTTTACTTTTTCTTACCTATATATGTAATATATAGCGAGAAAGTATTGCGATCGTAAAAATAAAAATCAATGTCAATCAATTTTTTGAGGTCCCATGAGTCTAAAAAAATGGATCTCTGTCTGCATGTGTATATGTGAACAAGATTTCTCAAAAACGAAGACGAGGGGGGGGGGGAGGGGCGGTGTGCCAGCACATCACACAATTTTCCTTGCCTTAGATAAAAGAAATTTGTCTGATGTGCGGTGGTCACTCCAGATATTTTTGAATTTTAATTAAAGTTATTTTTATTTAGATATTGTATTATGCTAAAAATATCTAATAGCAATATATTCATAATGAATGCATTTTTCATAGTAGGGAAATAATTTATTTCATGTTTATACTATATATATTTCATTATATATAAATAATGAAGAAGTTGAAGAGTAATGCGTGAGCTATTCAAGTGTTATAACCATATTTTATGAATCGAAAGGTGAAAAATATATAATTAAATTTAAATGAAAATGGATTTGGCTTTTATTTAGGAGAAATTAGCCTACTATGCCTTACAAAAACAATTATTTACTCCTATTCTTTAAGATTGACTTCCTACCCATCCTAAAAAAAATGTTTGTTATATTAAATAGTTTCCAATAAAAAAAAATTATAAAATTTATACAAATAAAAATCAAGAAATTGGATATCTTGGAAAAGAGGTTAATATAATAAATTTAATAATAAAAATATTTAAATTTACTGAAGAGATAGAAAAACTAAGATAATGATTTATAATTTTTTTTCTTTTTTCAAAAATAGAAATAGAAAATAGAAAACAAATATCTTAATTTAATTAATTCACAAGAATAAATCTTGTTAGGGACTTTTGGCGCAATTAGGAAAATACATTTCAAGAAAGATCAAAAAAGATCCGTTTCCCCTTTAGAAATGGGTTTAGTATGACGTTTCGCTTTCTGCCCGGGAATGTCTATCGATTTCTGGAAGAGACACATGGACGTCCAAAGAGCGAGTGCTTCGACTGACACTTGCCTAGCAAAATTCGATTTTATATAAGTTAGAGGAGGATAATATTAAAATTTCTTATATCATGAAGATAAAGAATGAAAAGTAGCTCTACCTCTGGCCTCTCTAGTATTTCAAAAAAAAATAATTATCTAGGAAATTTTTTCTGGATCAGAGGATATGCCATTCAATAGAATTTTAATTTATATTTTTATTAGAAAATAATGATGATGCAAAATAAAAGAGAGATCAATGTTTAACTAACCGGGTTTGCAAAACTTTTCAAGTTCTAGGCATCCTTTAAAACGCTAGAATTTTTTACAGGTCCTCCCTCATCTTATTAGGAATTTTCAGAAACAAAAACTGTAAAAACCATATTATATTTGATTTAAAATTCAATAAAATTTTATAGGAAAACCTTACATTTTTTTTCATAATCTTAAGAGTTGTTAAAAATCTAAAAAAAATTAAAAAATAAATTAGAATATTTCGCGATTCATTTGTAAGCCAATCACAGGTCAGAGAAGCACATACTTTGGGAACCTTTCCTTAACAAATAAGTGTAAAGAGGCCTACATTATAATGTAATTTTATTATGAGTTCTTTTTTATTTCACTTGACATTTACTATGTTGGTTTCTCCTTTTTCAAAGGAAAGCAACCTTGTAGTTTGTCTTCCATATGTCAAGTTCAATAAAATAAATGATAATAAAATTATATTGTAATAAATTTTCAGACCTAGTGAGAAAACCCAAAAATTCATTTTTCAAAAGTAAGTAAAGAAAAATATAAAAAAATCCATAAATATGTTGTTTGTATTTCGAATAAACGTATACTAGATTGAACACTGAGGTAGTGAGTAATGAGATGTTTTTTGGTGATGAGTTTATCTACGCTTTTATTTAAGGATATTTTAATCTATCTATCTAACAGGGACTTGGATATCAATTAATTCACTTGAGGAAATATTCTTGAGAGGCCACTAGTTGCTTACTATTGTAATTATAATCAATAAATGAACGTAATAGACGATTAGAACGACCTAAAACATTTTTAACCTTTCCATGATTAGTATTAGTATGAGCAATTATTTCTCTTTCCCCATTTGATAAGAATAAAAGATCAGTGAGTTGTATATAACATAAATTAACTTATTGAATGAACTCTTGTGATCATTTGATCTATAAACGAGCATTTTTTATTAATTTTATTTGAACGTATTTATGCATTTAAATTAATATGAATAGAATAGGTTTAGCAAATTGATATAGAATATTTTACATATCTCCCTAACATAATATACAAATACTTTTTCAAAACATATATATGATAAAAATTTAATTTCAATAATTTAATTAAATCTTCCCTTTTTATAGCATGAAAAAATATGCTAGGAATCTTTACAAACAATAAATTTAATATGAAATTATGATGACAATTTTTCCACTTGAATTTTTAATTAATTTATATTTGTATTTTGTAATATTTTTAAAAAATCACTCGGGAAGTTTTCTTTTATTCTAGACTCATTTAAAATAATTTAATATTTTGCATACATTCATGGAAAATATAAATATGAAAAATGCACACAAAAGAGAATAATTAAATTTTACCGAGAAAAAAAAGGATCAAAGAAAGAATGAATAAAGGAAATTAATTTTATTTGATTTTTTATATATATTTACCGGTAAATGTAAAAAGGGCGTTTTAATATTTTTTTTCTCCAAACAATGACTTACAGAAGAGATATTTTAATCATTCGACCGAAGTGTTCTATTATTATATTATCTGTAGCATCCATAGTTAGACAAACGATTATCTTCCGAGCGAACTCACTATTATCCGATCTACAAAAAAACAAATCTTAGCAAATAATTCAGTGAAAAATTTTGCTATGTTGTGTTTTTATGTTTTTTTTTTAAGTCTTTTTCGGCATCTGAGGCCATATAGACTCAGTCCTTATTTATTTAAATTAAGTGAGAGCAATATAATTTAAATAAATTTTTGTCGCTTTTTGTATAGTTCGAATAATAAATAAATAAAATCACTAAGAAATCTTTGTCTACTTCTTAGTATAACAGTATATTTATATATAATGAAAATGCATTTGTATTTGGTTGCTGTAACCCAAATGTTCAACTCACTAATAGATTTTAGATTTTTAGATTAAAGAATCAAGAGGACTTTGCATTACTAGTTGATAATTTCTAAGAAAATTTAATATTAATACCAGGTCCGCTCTAAAAATTCATTAGTTGTTCATTTGGATTGTCTACTTTCCAGTAACAAAATACTAAATAATTTTTGCTTTATATTCTACTATTAAATCTCGCGGTAGAAAAGAGTTCTCGATGGTCCTTTTATTTTCAATCCGGAAGTTATGTATTGATTTTTTCATTTTTTATTGAATATTTCATTTTTATTATGAAATTAAAAAAAAAAACTTTTCAGATTAACAAATAATAATACTAAATTATGTTCAATCGGTTGTATATTGATTTCAGAAGTCGGCATGTTAATATTTTGCCAGCAGCGAAAGAAGAAAATTTATGATCAATATTTTCTCCATTATAAGAGGAAAAAAAATTTAAAAATTCTCATTATTTTTTTCGTTTCTCACATGCTAAAATATCTCTACTAAGTAAAATGTCTTCTTATTAAATTTTCCATACTCTCAAAAAAAGCTTGTATTTTTCTCCCATCTAAAAGACCTTAAATTTTTTTTTAAAATTTATTTTCACTTTATCATCTAAAATTTAAATAATAAATTTCATTTACTAAATTAGGCAAAAAATAGTTGATATATATGGTTTATTTAATTAGAGTAATATATAAGCTAAAGGTGGAAAGGGAGAGAGAAGATGTGTGTACGCATAGTGAATATTCCAAACTTATCTCCACCTGCAGACAAAGTGGAACTTAGGGATAAGGATCCGTTGGAAACTTGAGTCATCTGCCCTGTAAAGTTAGACACCCTTGGAGCTTGAAAAGGGGAGGGAGAGGGAGAAACCCTCTTCGCCAAAAAGTACCAGGGACGAGACAAGTATCCCGGCAAAACATAAAGGCATTCCGAGGCTGTTAAGGCCTCCCATTAGTGTCTCATTATGGGACAAAACAACACTCCCCACTCTTCATTAAAAAGGGCCTTAGCTTACTTGGCGTTTGCTTGTATTTACAATCGTAATGAAATTCAAAACTAAAATGGCGATGAGAAAAACATTCTAAATTCATAATTTTATGAAAAAATAAAAAAAGGAATAGTGTAATATTTTTAATGTAATTAATTTATCGTATTATTGTAATTCATGAATTTAGGTCAGATGGGTTTTATCAAAATTCAAAAATAAAAATAAAATTTTTTATAAATGATTGCGTAAATAAAATAGTAATTATATTTTCTCTTTTGTTTCAGGTAAGTGAAAATCAGTTCAAAATATAAAAAATTTCATAGTCAGGTAGATGAAGAGAGAAAACACATTTAATTAATTAAATTTTCATTAAATATTTAGCTAGTGTCCTCACCAAGTTGGCAAGTCGTTTTGTCTTTTAAGATAGTAAATATTGAAATAATAGGCCTGATAATGTATCTTTTCCATTTACAATTTTATTGATTGTATTTTTGAAAAAAAATTTTGATTTGTTTTATTATCATAATAATAATGGTGTAATATAATTGGAAAGAATAATATAAACACCAAAATGAATTTTTAATTTTTACATATTTTCTTACTTCCATCGCAAAAAAAATCGATGTCAAGATTTCAAAGGAAATACACGTTTTTATTATTAGTCTAAAAAAATGGGTCTCACAAAATGGTCTGTCTGTGTGTCTTTATGTGTGTGAGCAAGATTTTTCAAAAACGAAAAGCTAGATGGTGAAATTTTATCTTTAAGGTAGGAACCCTCGTCGCTTGCAACTCAAAGCTTTTGAATAAAACCGGCCAAAGAATACTAGTACTTTACTTTTCTAGTTTTTTTGATTTTCTCAAAATTTGCTCTAACGATTTTGATTAAAATTCATAAAACAATTTTCTATTAGATGATCTTTGAAATAATTTAATCCTTATCCCCCCCCTCCCCCCTAAAACCTCTAATGACATTGATTAAATTGGCTGTACATTGTTCTATTAAGAGTGGTGTGACAAAACATCTCTTAGCTTTCCTTATTTTAGGTAAGAGAATAAATAATATTTGAGGAGCATCTTTGACTTTATAAAGCTGGGATAATACTTTTAAAAATTCCAAACCGGCCAGAATATATACTTATTATGCCTGAGAAAGAGTTAAAAATAATTTTTAATATTTCATTTCAATTAAAAAATTATAGATTTGGTCTAAAAAGATATCATTAATAATTTTCAAATTTTTTAATTTAGAAGAGTTGAATATTCATTTTTTTTCCCATAATTGATTATTTTTAGATTTTCGAAAAAATATATTAAGTCAAATATAAAATTACCAATCTCGAGAGATGGGAATGAGTAGAATAGAGGAGGAATGAGTATTTTGGCTACACTTCCAAGTTAGAATCCGTGGATCCAGTCTGGAGCATGCAGCCAGCCCCTCTTTCCCAACCTCTGGGAACAAAACATTGGGAGATTGAATTCAGACCAGAACAAGACTCCAGCTGATGGATGGGTTGCCTGCTCACCAGGCGTTTCTATTCTCTCGCACAATGTCTTCCATGGTATATAGAGAACAAACAACCACTTCACCTACAAAGCCCTTTCTTATCCACTTTCTTTTCCTTTTATTTTATTTCCTCATGTTTAATATAAAGATTTAATCAAGAAAAGAGATTTGAATAATTTGATAATGAAAAGAAAAAAAATCTGAAGTACTTGCGATTTAAGATTGTTTTTAAATAAAAGATTTTTTATTTTTTATATAAGGCTTTGAAAACTTAATAGAAAAAATAGCCATCTTATTTTTATAATATTTCACATTATATAATAAAAACCCTGGAGAATGAATAAAATAGGCTAAATGTCAGAAAAGGAATTCCTAGTTACACGAGAGTTCACTTTAACGCGATTTTATAGTGTCTGTTAGTTCTCGGAATTCTAGAAGTTTTATTCTCAAATGTTAAGGCCAAAATATGCCCTTACCAACTCATCCAACTATATAATACTTTCCCACTTTTTTGTCAATAGGAGAGACGGATTCCCATGATTATTTTCCTCTCTACCTCTCGCCGAACGACCCAACTGTATGTAGTCACATGCCTTATGTGATTGATGCATTTTATGAACGGTGGTTCACTCACACACCAAAATTTTTGGCTAATATAAAATTTAAATAAATATAGAGGGATTTCGATCTATAATGAATTAATTAATCGCGAACACCTGTTTTTGTTTATTCCGCTCATTTTTTCTTTCTCTTACCTTTATATGTAATATATACCGATACCACACTTAGCCGAGAGGATAGAGATACTGACATTGTCAATATTGATATCCTTCAAAGCTAAGGGATATAGGTTCTGATCCCAGGGGGTCCGATGAAAATTTATTTATACCAATTGAATACCATTTGGTATAAATAAATATTCCCCTGATAATGATACGTAATTATAATAAATATATATATCGTTTCAAGTTTATATGGCCTCAGTTGCCGAAAAAAAAAAAATATATACCGGTAGAATATGGAAATAAAATTTGAGATTTTAGAGAAATAATCATTTTGAAGACCCGTGAATTTAAAAAGACGAATCGTGGAAAATGATCTCGCTCTCTCTTTCTCTCCTAATATCTGTATGTGTTTGAATAAAATATCTGATATTTAAGCTAGGTATCCACTAGGGATTCAACAGCAAGTTCTGAATAAAATCAACCAACCAGTATTTGTATATATTAATATCCCTAAGCCCTAAAACAAAAGTCCCAAATCCTTCGGGATATGATAATAAAAAGAATAAGAGAATCGGAACAAATGATATATATCTGTATAATTACTAATCCTATTCCCATCGACTCCCCAAGTTTCAATAAAAATTATCTTTTTCTAAAACAATTTATAACAATCAAAATTTCAATCATTTCATGAAATAATTTAATTTAATTTTAAAATTAATCGAGAGAAGACATTTAATTTGGAACATGATTTCTCTCTCTCCCTTTAGTCTGCTGCTGTCTGTTTGTTAATCTGTCATAATTCCAATTCAAATGTCGAGATCTACCTCACCAAAACACTTTTATAATTTGACTGACGTGTCTTTAACTTTTGACAATAGAGATAACTTTTCCCAGGCTTGCTTGCAGAGTAACATATTGTGAATACAATAACTAATATATTATATATATTATAAATGAATGAAAATTATAATTTCTGTCTACAACAGCTAAAAAAAAGTAATATAAAAATCGGAAAAGTGAAATTTGTTACCTATATTCAAGAATAAATTTTTAACTTTTTTTTTTTTGAGTGGGAGAGGAACTATATTCGCACTAGGAAGACCAGCGCTGATATCTGTTAAATTATTTATTTATAAAATTTTATAGTCTCAGCTAGATATCAAAAGTTAAAACTAATTATTCTAGTAAGGATATCGAGTGCCAAATCTTCTTAGATAAGGATAGGTAAATAAAATGTTAAATTCATGGCAAAATAGAAAACATTTTATTGGGTGTTTTTCTCTAATGGCAAGGATAGGGCATTTTTTTCACCTATCCTTAAAAATAATTATTAATAATTTTTAGTGTATAGTCAAATATTTTTAAAAAATACGAAAATAAAAATTTTCTAATACTTTCTTATTGCGCCAAACAAATCTAAATCAAAACAAAAAATTCATATACATGTGGAAGAGAGTCGAAATATTCCTATAGGAATTTTACTTTTTTGTTTTGATTTGGAAGACTTGTTAGGTGCAATAAAGAAAGGATTAGAAAATTTTTTGTATATAAAATTTATTATGTAAAAAACATCATACTTTAAAAAAAGTAGTTAGTTAATGTATGGTACAGTCTCTTTGGTGTTTGAGTGTTGAATCACACTTGATTTTTAAATAACATTTATTTCTTTAATCTATATCTACACGAGATTTCCATTCCCTCGGTTCCTTTTTATTAAGGTAATTCTTGAGAGCGCCTGGCGTTAGGCAACCAAAAATGCAATCGGAATAATGGAGAATTGAAGAACCTTCTTCTCCCCCCTCACACACACACATACGCATGCACACAAAAATATATGGAAAATAGTGCATTTTTCAATTATCAAGTCCAGGGGTTCTCAGCCTGTGTACCGATGACAAATGAATAAAATTATATAAAATATATTATGTCGAATTATTATCGAATGGCAATTCTCTTACCTAAAGTTTGCAGGTACTTGAAGTCAGAAAGGTTGGGAACCAGTTATCTAGTGACTTCACTAATTGAACTTTCTTCAAGACGGAGGGGGACCCCCCCCCCCCGCCCCTTCAATACGGGAGTCAATTACCTAAGATTTTTCGTTCACCCACGAAACACTCAATGAATAGTTTGATACAAATACGATTTGCAAACTGTTAATCACTTTCAATGTAAATTAATTAGATGCCGTAAATCGCTAATTGCTTAGTCTATGGCATCTTATTTACTAACAGAGGAAGTGACTCTTAGTATACTGGATGGGAAGTCTGACTTAAGTCATTTAGTTTCTTTAGAATAGCCAACGTGTTTAAGCCATTGGATTTTATTTTAATCTTTAATAAAAATTCTCATATTTTTTTGCGTTATTCATACTTGTTAATAAGAAAAATTTTGGGAGATTTTTTTTCTAAAAATTTATAAGAGAAGACCCAACTTTGAGTCTTCTTGTATATAGGCTAGAGTATGAATAAAGGGATCAAGTTTTATTTTGCTTTATAAACTTTTTTGACGTAGAACTACGTTTTTCCCCGCTCATGTTTTAATAAAAAATGTCATCCTACAGTCGTATAATTTTTACGAGAGTAAAATAAACAAAAACAAATAAAAAAAAAATATATAGAAAATATTTTTTTTTATTCAGCTCCATTCTAGGGATGGGTCGTGTGATTTGTTTGTTTCATATTTTCTTTATTTATTAATTTAATTTATTAGTTCCCCACCTGGATGAAGTTCATGTTTATTCATTTATCACTTGAGAAATCTTCAAATTAAATATACGCACAATAGTAATTAAAAGAATTCCAAAAGGTAATGTAATTAAGAAAAGAAAATTTTATTTTAGAAGATAGCCTAGTCAAAAGCAAGTGAATTCCTTAGAATTAAAAAAAATTTCCAAACCAAACATTATCAAAGACTATTATTATAAAAATATCTAACAACGGTATATTAATAGTTCTAGAAGAAAAAAAAACTAATTTTTAAAAATTTATATAAACAAATTTACTGATTAAGATTATTTCTTTTTGTATTTAAATGAAAGACCAAAATTCCTTTTGAAGAGAGAGGGAGAGAGCTAGGGATAAATAGAATAATTCATTTAATTACAATATAATACATATTTGATTTGAATTTGGAAAAGGGAGGCCGCATGCAGAGTGAGTTCTGAGGCAGGGTGTGGCTCCGAGGGGGACTCCAGGGGGATGGGCCCAAACGTGATCAGACTACGGGGTCCAGAGGGCTAAAGAGCGCCAGTCCCTCGCAGACAAATGATAAAACACATCCAATTCGAAGGCCCCCAATGAAAAAAGGGAACAAACTCCTAATGCTATTGACCTAATGGAGGATATTTTTAAGGTATTGTCACTTTATAGAGGGTTTAAAGTTTATTTAAATCTAAAAAAAAATTGGTATTGTCAAGACAAAAAAAAACATAAATATACAGGTTTCCATAATTTTTTATATAAACATGCAAAGTAAAACAAATGAATCAAAATCATTAATTTTTTAGTCTTTCTTGTATCTAAGATAGTTTGAAAACTATTAACTCGTAAATTTTTTTTTAAATTCTATTTCAGTATCTGAGACCGGCCATATTTATTTAAAATAATGGTAGTCAATAATTTGATCGCTTAGGACCGAGGATGAACCAATGGCTCTAGATCAGTGTTTCCCAACCTTTTTTGTGCCATGCCCCACCTAAGCCTTTCTAAAATTCTTATGCCCCCCTATGTAACAC
>JAAAKE020050557.1:0-26093 GCA_010014785.2 Anisolabis maritima
AATCAAAAAAAAAAATAAAAATTAAAAATTTATAAAAAATTTAATTAAAAAAAAAAAAAAAAAAAAAAAAAAAAAAAAAAAAAAAAAGGAATTTCATATAATTTTTTACTTTTATAGACATTTGATACAATTTAGATATTGATAATTTTTAAGTATTTGATGACAGTACTTAATATTTTTATTTTGATTACATTTTTCTCGTTGACTTTACTATGACATAATCCTCTGGAAAAGCGGAGATTTTTTTATAAGTCTTCCCAACAATCTAATTATTCATAAATAAATTATTCAATTTATTATAACTTAATTTTAATCATGTTTATCTATAATCTTCACGTTTTCTCAATAATTGGTTAATCCTAAAATCTTATCATATGATAAATTTAATCATTCGCTACCTTCTCTCATGATAGCACCTACTTCGTAACCAACAGCAATTGGATACTCTATAATTTGCCTGAAGGTGCGACGGGTGGGAGAGTACTTTAATTGAAGTCATAAAAGGATAAATTTAACCTCGCTAAGTAATAACTCATCAAATTATGTATTCTAGAAAAAAAAAAAAAAAGTCCTGCATAATCTATATTTTTATTCATTCGATAAAGAGCTTAGCATTGAAACAAAAATCAGTGATCTCATTGCCTTAAAATGTTAAAGCGATAAATTGATCTTAAATTAAAAGAAATTTAAAATACAAATTTTTATAGATGCCTCAGAAAGGGTTAAAGAGCAAAGATAAATTAAATTTCAGAAATAAAAGATTCAAAAAAACTTAATATTTCTTACTATTATAATAATATTTTAAAGTACAAAAGATAAAATAAATCATATAATAATCAAATTTGGAAATTGGATTAATCGGAGGAATTTATACGTTATATACTGTATCTAAAATTTATAGAAAAAAGAGATGACCCTCTATATGATTTAAGTATTTGTTTTTGGATTGATGGCAGACGGTTTGGAATAAAGGCAAGAAAAATGAACAAACGCTTGATTCCTCTCCCAATCCTTTATTGCTGAGAAACACGACGTTTCGTTTGCGTCCTCCGATCATCTTCTTCTAAATTTATTTTATTTTTAAAGAATAGAAATGACAGTGCAAATATTTCCCTTACGTCTCTCAAGCCTGTTAAAAAATAGGAAAAAAAGATTCACAAAATAAAATTATTTTTACTAGCAATTTTAAATAAATATATTAGTAAAATATGGGTTCGGAAAAAAAGAGAACCAGCCGCTTTTCTCAGGTTACTATATACCACTTTATTCAGCAAATTTTTCGGCCAGCCTCAGTGCCACAATCTACAATATACGGTGCAAGCAAGATTTAAAAAATTAATTTTAGTGGAAATATTTGCTGAATAAAGTGGTGTATGGTGACCTGAGGAAAGCGGCTGGTTTTCTTTTTTTCCGAACCCTTACACAAATTGATCTGCCCAGCTATATCCCACTTATATTAGTAAAATTTGACTATAAGATCCCCGACCGACCGACGCCCCTTTCTCTTAGGCTTACATTCTAATACTGAACACTTGTGTATATTTTCATTTTTATACAAAGCTCAAAATTGTCTCAAATAAGGGATGAAAATCATAATAACAGGATATGATAAATTTTTTTTTATTCTAAAGACCTCTAAATATTAATAATTTTAAAAACATGCAGTCAAAGAAAATATTTTCTATCCTTACATTTTTCGGTTCACATTTCAAAAAATTTTTTCGTAAAGACATTTTTTTTAAACTTAGTTAAAATAAACAGATTTGGATATTAAAAGGGCGGGGTATTTCTTTCTTTTCCTATAAACTTATGCATAAGAATAATTATCAATTAACAATTGAAAAGACAAAAAATATTTCCATTTATAAAATATTTAAATTTCAAAACTTAATAAATATTAATTCACTATTAAAAAAATTTTTTTTTTTTTTTTCAAATATATTTTTTCATTTCTTGTATAACTTTCACACAATTAAAGATTGCCTCATTGATTAGTAGTTTACAGATCACCTCATTTGCTTATGATTTGCATACAAGACCTATTATAAAGAAGGTTATATATTGCGCATAATTAAATGATAATAATAGTGATTTTCTATAAAATATAAAAATAATTTCTCTCTTAAAAACAAGAAGTTAGTCTGTACGAGAGTGGATAATTCTTTTAGAAAGTGATCCAATACTGGATTGAATTTGCCAGATCGCCAAAGCTCACGAAAACACGTTCCATTGAGAATACAAAAAGACCATAATGCAATGGCAACCTGGAAATCCAAGGTGAGCTGGAGGCGGAGGAGCAGGAGGTGCGCCGGCGCCCGCCTACGCCAATGCAGCAGAAGACACAGGAATGTTAAACTTGTCCAACTATATTTCGCCTTAAACCTATTACAGATGACAATATTTTATTATTTAAAATAAATTCAACAAATGAATAAGTACCGTTGAACGCCAATGCAACTTGAAGTTAATACATTTTTCTAAAGCCTAAACACTTTACTGTTTGACAATTAATGAAAAAGACTTAAGCGTCTGACAGGTGACGCGAAGACCTGGGTTCAATTCTCGAAAAGAAATTTCTCTGATTGAGGTGGTCTGGTATGAAAATCTTTGATAAATAAAAACCACCCTCATAAATATGAATAATTAAAAAATAACAACTACTTAAAACTTTATTTTACAAATATATGTAATATAACGTGAGAAATTATAGCAATCGCAAAAAAAAGTCGAAAAAAGATTTTTTTAATAAAAATTCAATTGAAGCTCAACTGAACTGATAAAATATTTATTTTCAAATAGTTAAATATTTGATATTAATTTTTGGGACATGCTTTTTAATAATAAATAAATAATTTTATTCTTTAAATCGAATTTTAAACATAAAAAAGTTTGTTTAAAAAACTTGATAGTTGAAGATTTTCGTAATAAAAAAATTATTAATAGAATTTTTTTAACATAAGAAATAAATCGTTTTAATTTTTAATTTTTTCTTTAATTTCAGATGTTTATATCAACTCTCGAGACACGAACTTTACGCACATTCCGAAAAGAGTTCAATATGGAAACAGTCGACTCGCCTTACATACAGTCAGTAGATTTATTCATTATTTCTATATATTCTCCTAATGTAGTTTACCAGCTTTTTTTTTTTTTTTTTTTTTTCTACTTTTTTAAATTTTTATTGTGCTTCGAAATTTTAACCTTATAAAAATTAAGGATTCTTCTATGATTCGAGTCCACAATTTTTCAGTCTGGAAATTTTATTTTACCTTTTTATCGGCTATCCGATTTTGCTCGAAACTCTCTCTCCAAGATTGAGAAAACTATTTAATTTTGGCTCATATATAAGTGCAGGATCAGCGAGAAATGAAAAGACTTTTGAACTTGGAGACGTTTCGAGACAAATTTATTATCTCATCATCAGTGCATGACTCAAATTTATTTCGCATAAAATGACACATTTATAATATATGTATATTATTATAATTATAATGGTTTATGCAAAGTGAATGACTGAATGAATGATAATATCAATTATATATTGACAAACTATGCGAAATAATTTGATCCATGCTGATGTAATAAATTTCTCTTTAAATTTCTCTGAGATCAAAAAGCAAATAAAGGCTTTTCATTTTTGGCTAATTCTGTCCTATAAGAGATTTTATTCATTATAGCCACCATTGAGCATCGTTTTTCATTTTTCTAAAATAATCAAGAAAAAAATATTAAAAATGTATTTGATTTTTTCTTTTTAGAAAAAAATATACTAGAATAAATACAAACATCCCCTTCTCAATTATTTTTTTTTTAAAGATAATAAATTAGTATTAGCATATCTATTTCTTAGAATACAGACTGGTTTTCATTATTCTGGAAAATTAGAAAAAAATTTATCAATGCTTTTTATTTCCTATATATTTGTTTAAAAAAAAGATTTCCTTTGAATTAGCTTAGCTTTTAACCATCTTGTAGCTCTATCTCCTCCCTTCTAGCTAGTTCCTCTTTTTTGGTACTTGGCTTGTTGCCCAAAAACCAGAGAAAGTAGAGTTCTCTGGAGTAAAAAGGACAGTTTCTTTAACACCCCAAAATTTATGTATGCATGAATGTCCTTCCAGAACTAATGACTACAAAAATATATATTATATCTGATCTTAAATCGCATCTTGTTATTCTGATTGTCTACACAAAAGGCAACTAAGTTGATATATTAATAATATGAAAAAAAATTTCTTATATGAATACTTAAAATATTCATTTATTAATTTTTTCTAAAACTTTAATAATAATGAGATGAAATTAATACAAGTTTTATTTTAATTATATAGTTTATAGAAAGTAGAAGAGGAACCAGCTAGATAGATAGATAAACAATCTGAGATATGGCATTCGTGATCTAATCTTGGAAGATTCTTTCAATTCTAAAATCTCCCAAGCCATATTTTATGAATATATTATGATATATACGTCTGAGTTTTTAAAAAAGGCTCTGTAGAGCAATCGGTAGAGTGTCGTCCTTCTGCACAGGAGATGGGGGTTCGCATCCCGGACATGGTGGAATTTTTTCATTGGTGTTAACAAATCCTCAAGTATGCCATGGATTGGAATATGGATTCCACCACAATAGAGCCTTCAGACAACTTTACGAGGAGAGGGAGTTACTGTGACACCCCGTCCTATGGAAAGGACATAAAGAAGGATTCCCTCTCAATGATGCACCCTTCGCAAGGAGTAGGCTACTCGCCGGTGCTGAGAAAGTCCTTCCTCTTTCAAACATTCTCCCTAGCATAGGTTAGGTTGGTTGAAAGGGACGGGGTGGAATTAGATATAAGATTAGTTAGCTAGTTAGAAATGAATTTAGGAGGAGGAGTTCACGGGGTGCTGATAGATATATAGATATATGGCAGAGATCGACTGGGTTTGAGGTGTATCTCTCCGTGCCTGAAAACACCTCGGGCAATAAACGGGGACCCCGGTAAGTGGGCCTTTACGGCGAAATGAAATTTAAAAAATGTTTTTAATTTTTCAAAATTATTTGATGTGATGAGACTTGTCATTTTATCAATATTTTATTAATCCTTTATTTATTAATTATAATATGATTTTTTACCTTATTATTGTATTAGTTTTTCTTATATTTGATATAATATTGCAATTTTATTTTTCTATGAAGACCTTCCTCGATGGCGTCTGCAAACGGCCATGGACATATTCCTTCTACACCACCTACAGTCGAGTTTACCGAAATTCGTTCTGCAAAACGTGCCGCACCCCCATCTGCAGATGATATTGCCAACACTCCTGGAATGTTTCATCCAGTCACCGGTGATTTGTTGACAATCGGTCAAGCCATTGCCCTACGCATTTTAGATGTAAGAACTGGAAGAATTCATACAGATGATGGTCCTCCCCTAACAATTGATAAAGCAGCTGAAAGAGGACTAATTACACGTTCACTAGCTGATAAACTCTTAGGTGAGTTATTATATTTTATAATTTTAATTTCTACTTTCTCTTAACTGAATATGTAATATATAGTATGGGGTAAGAATTGCGATCGCAAAAAATTTGCTGTCGGAATTTCAACGGAAATTTTGAGATCCCATGAGACTAAAAAAATGGATCTCGCAAAATGGTCTTTATCCCTGTGTTATTATGTGTTAAGAAAATAATTCAAAAATGGAAAAACATTCGAAGTTCAAATTTGATATTTAAACTAGGTATAAATAATTTTCCCCCTCAATAGTGGGAGATCTTCAATTTAACGTTTTAAATAACCCCCTAAAAATTTGTCATGGTACGTGAATATTGTTCTCGGATTAAATTTGAAATTGGTGATACCATTATATCTCTCGGATAGTACTAACATAAAGAAAATATAGGCCGACACAAAAAAATTGTGCTCACATTATTTTCTCTTGCCTATATATACGTATATAGGTATGAGAAAGATGTGAATGTCCTCTTAGCAAACCAGATGTTTTTATTAATATTTTACTATTTAATAATTATTTTATTTTATTTTCTATTTAAATAATGACATTTAGTTTTTAGCATTTTTATCTTTCTTTAAAAAATTTAAAAAAAAAACTAAATTTTCCAAAGAAGTTTGTTCTTGCCCCATAGTATCATCTCTCTTATTTCAAAATACAAAGATTAGCAATTAGTTCCTTGTCAGAAACATTAAAATAAAATAAAATAGTGACGGGTAATTTCAAATTAATATTTTAAATTATTAGTAAATATAAAACACTCTAAATTAAAAAAAAAAAAAAACTTCTTTTCTTACTATCAGGATCATCTGGATTAACCTCGCGTGATGGACGATCCTTATCCCTTCTTGAAGTTATTCAACGCGAACTTCTTGATGCTGAGCGATCTTCTCAGGTAGGGCTACGCGGGGCTACGGTTAGCATTGCTGATTTGGCGGATCTTCCGGGACCACCTCGTCTTGCCCTGACAGACGCTCTAAGAGCTGACTTGGTAGGCGTGGATGGTCTCGTATATGACCGCCGCACCGGACAGAGACTTACTATAAATGACACTATAACAGAGGACGGTGTATTAGATCCTTCAATTCGTGAATGTGTTGATACTATTGAAGACCATAAAATTACATTGAGCGAAGCCTTACATACAGGGTTAATTAAAGATGGTCGATATTTTCATGGTCTCAGTGATGAAAGTTTATCTTTAGCTGAAGCTCATCGCCGAAAATTGATTTTCAAGCCAGTCTCTCTAAAAGAAGCGGTTGATCTTGAATGGCTAAAAGATAATAAAGTCTTAAGCCCCACTCATTCAAAAAAATTATCCATTTTAGAAGCTTTAGAAAGAGGTGTTTTAGATTCTTCCCAAAAATCAATTCTTAATTCTAAAACTAATCAATTAATAACACTTGCACAAGCACTTCAGAGTGGAATAATTGAACCAGAATCTGCTATATATACAAATTTGGCTACTCAAGAATCAATGACGATTCCAGAAGCAGTTCATCGAGGTTACATAACTTCAGTATCTGTTTTGTCATTATTTGAAATTCCAGCATTTAAAATTGGCGACGAATATATTGGATTTAATGCTGCTTTTGAAAGAGGAATATTAAGATACCAAAATGGTCAACCTTGGTTTGAAGATTTAACTCTTCCCGAAGCAGCTCAAAAAGGGTATATAAGGCCTGAAGTTCTAGAAATGTTAAATCGGGATATTGGCATAATCCATGATGGCCGTACATTAACTGTAATAGAAGCATTAACATTTTCAAGACTTGATCCATTATCTGGTCAAGTTCTTGATCCACTTACTAGACAAACCATACCTTTACATGAGGCTGTTCGTCGAGGATATATTACTGAAAGAGGAGCATCTCTACTCAGTTCACTTCTTGCAATAACACTTACATCACAAACAGTAACAAAAACAATTAAACGTTATGTTACTGTAACTCAAACTGGAATCACCGAAAGCACTATGGCCCCTCCAATAAAAGTACGAAAAACATCTTCTGAACAAGTATTTGAAGTTCCAGAGCATGGATGGTCTCTTAGAGAAGCAATTTCTCAACATATATTTGATCCTATTACAGGATTAGCTACCATACCTGGAACTGAAAGACAAATATCCTTACAAGAAGCTCTCAATCTCGGTTTGATTGATCCTAATTCTGCAGATGCTACAAAAAAACATTTAAATTTGGATAAAGCAATTCAAAATAAGATTCTTGATTCTACGGGTCATTTCATTCCTGAAAAAAGAATTTCACTTAAAGAAGCAATTTCCAGAAATTTAGTACGTTTTATCGAAACCCCAAAAAGTAAAAGAACCAGAATAATTTCTCTTTCTGAAGCATCTCAGCCTGATGAAGAATATAAAATTACAAAACACTCATTCGAAGAAACTTTTCTAGAACCTTTATTAATTGCCCCAGGTATTATTTTTGATCCTTCTTCTATGTTGGTTATTTTCACTGAATTTGGCCATCATACAGAACCATTAATTTCTAGTATATTAGAAGGGAAAATTGACCCTGCAGTAGTAAAAGTTTATGACCCAGTTAGTGGAAAAGAACTAAATATAATTGAAGCCATACGTAGAAGTATTCTCGATAGAGAAACTTATAAATATAAAGATCATAGTGGAAATCGCATAAGTTTTTCTGAGGCTCTTAGATTAGGTTACATAAGAATAATAGGTTCTCCGCTTGCAAGTAAAACCAATGAACTACTAAATATCCATGATAAAAATAAAAAAGTCGAGCATATAATTCAAGTTAAAACCAAAACATCTAAATCTAAAGTAAAACCTCAAATTTATGTTCAAGATCCTTCTGGAATATTTATTCATAGCAAAGAGGCTCAAGAACAAAACCTAATTAGTAGAAATTTACTTAAAGAACTAATAAATACTCCTTTAACAGAAGATGAATACATTTGTTTCCGTGAACCGATTCGAGGTAATCTATTAACTCCAAATGAAGCATTAGCTCGTGGCCTTGTAACAACACAAGAAGTAAATCGTTTAATTGCTCTTAATTTTCCTATAATAGCAGTTTGTAAAACAACTGTAAGTCCATTAGTTAGTTCTCAAACCCGAGTTCTTATCCAAGATCCAAAGACTGGTAAAAAAATTTCGGGTGAAGAAGCTGTACATCGAGGATCCCTCACTCCTCAAGAATTAGAGAAATTAACATCACAACCATCTCGTGTTACCATTCGAACAAAACATCAATTATTAGTGCAAGATCCATCTACAGGAAGACCTATTGATGCAAATGAAGCTTTAGAGAGAGGAATTATTTCCAAAGAACAACTTGAACAACTTAAACCTCCTTCTGCAGCAGAAGTTGGAATACTTCCAGGACAAGGAATAACCATAAAAGACCCCAAATCTGGACGACAACTTCTTCCTGAAGAAGCTCTTAGTAAAGGAATTATTTCTCAATCAGAGCTTGACAAATTGAAATTATTAGCAAGTAACATTCCAAAATCAACAAGTATTATGATTACTGATCCTATCACTGGACGACAATTAAAAGCTGATGAAGCTCTGAAAGCTGGACTAATTAGTAAAGAAGAATTAGAAGATCTTGCTTCACAGCCACAACCTTTATCACCTACTGAACAACTTATGAAAGGTCTTGAAGAAGTCCATAGATTAACTGAACACATTGAACCAATGGAAACAGATAGCATGACAAAACATCCCAAATCAATTCATATTAAACCATCAACTAAAGTTACTTTCAAAGATCCAATATCCTCTGCAACATTTTCTTCAAGTACAATTCCCTCTCCTAAACATGATTTGAACAAAGAATTCATTAATATTGAAAACCAAACATATATTACTAAAGATCCTTTCCAAATTGCTCCTTTAGATCATCCTATTATATCTTCCCGATTAGATGAAAATTTAGAAAATGAAACTTTAAAGAAAAAGCCTGATAAAATTGGCTCTCCGGTCGGTACAAGTAAAACATCCCATAGTTCTATAACAAAGATAGAATATTATCATGATCCTTCTGAAAAAACAATTAGTCCAGATTTTAATCAAACAGAATTTATTCGAGAAAAACCTGAAAAAGAAGAACAAATTTCCAATATTACAATTAAAGAAAAGCATGATAAAATGCATACAGAACAAAAATTATCTCGAAGCACAATAACACAAATTTTTTTCACTGATCCCATTACCGGGAAAAAAATAACTTCTGAAGAAGCTCTCGCTAAAGGTTTAATAACTAAAGAAAAACTTGAAAAAATAATTAATGAACAGAAACCATCTTATAGCACAGTCACAAAAATAGGAATTAAGACTCCTCAAAGCGCCCAAATATTTTCGACTCAAGAATTATTAAGTGAACCATATACTAAAGAAGAAAATATTTATGAAGAACAAAAAATATTTCATAGTAAAGTGACTAGAATTGAATTTAAGGACCCCATAACTGGACAAATTATTTCTCCTGAAGAAGCATTATCTAGAGGCCTAATTACTAAAGAGAAATTAGAAAATATTTATAAGGAAAATAAACCTTCACAAAAATCTGTAACAAAAATTGAATATGAAAGTTCTAAAACTGCTCAAATAAGTCCTGAAGAGGACCCTAATGTACAATGTTTTATTGAGAAAGGACCTATAGAAGATGATTATTTTAAACAAATTCCTCGACATTCCATAATAAAAGTGAAACAAATGGAAATAGAAGAGCCATTTTCAGAAAATATTCCCACTTCTAAAGAAATTTCCAAAGATGATGTTGATAATGCTAGCAAAAATTCATTATTAACCCAAGAAAATAAAAATGATACTAGACCTAAAACCACAAGAGATATTCCAGATGAAAAATCCAATTTAGAACGAGTTCCTCCTTCAAAATATAAAGGCCCTGAAAGTGGACATATATTTCCAGATGAAGAAATTACAAAAGAAACTCTTGAAAAATTAATTAGTGGAGAAAAACCTCAAAAGATAACTACACATGAATATAAAGATAGATTAGAAAGGCATATCTCCACTCCCTCAGAGGTCATAGAAAAAGAAACTTTTACGAAAGATTCTAACGAAAAAATCAAAATTGAATCTTCTAAGATATCTGAACTAAGTATTAAATTTACTGATCCAAAAACAGGTCATATAATGACTCCTGAAGAAGCAGTAAAACGCGGATATATCACTAAAGAAAAACTAGATAAAATATATACAGAAGAAAAACCATTGTATGGCAAAATAACTAAAGTAGAAATGAAAGAACCATTCACTGGAAAATTATTAACTTTTGATGAAGCTCAACAAAAAGAAATTTCTTCTAGAGAAGATGTGGAGAAAGATCCCAAACCCAAGTTTAAAGATGCTATAAATATTAAAAAAGAATTAAAGGATACAAAAACTGAAAAAATTATTAGTCCTGAAGAAGGTATTATCACAAAGGAATCTCCAGATAAAACACCAAAATTTGAACAATTATCGAAAATAGGTCAAGTACCGTCTCCTTCTAAAGAATTTATAAAGAGAGAATCATTAGGTTCTCCAACCACAATCGGTTCAATACCTATCCGAGAGCTCAAAGAGCCCAAAACAAGAGATATGTTAGAAGAGGATAATATTCCGGAAGATGATAAAAATAAACAAATTATAAGTCCCGATAGAGGAGAAGGAAGAGAATCAATTCCCACTGATAAAACAATCACGACAATAACGTCAATAACCAAAATAAAAATCAAAGATCCAAGAACTGGTGATGTAATGGATCCTGAAGAGGCTGTAATTAAAGGAATTATCTCGAAAGAAACTCTTGAAAAAATAAAAGAAGATGATCCAAAAACAAAAGAATTATTAAGCTCTTCTTTACAAGAATATCCTCCACAACAAACTTCCACTATTATTACAAAAACAAAATTAGAGCTAAAAGATCCAAAAACTGGAGAACTTTTGAAACCTGAAGAAGCTCTTCAAAAAGGTATGATTACCAAAGAAACTTATGAAAAACTATCAAAACTTGAAAAAATAGATCCTTCAGAACAAATAACTTTTACAACTGAATTTATTCAAAGAGAAATAATGCCACCTACTACTACTACTACTACAATAAGAAAATTAGAATTTAAAGATCCTATATCAGGACAAGTTTTGAGTCCAGAGGAAGCTCTTGAAAAAAATGTGATTACACAAGAAACACTTGAAAAAATACCAATCATCGGAAAGGAAGATCCCTTACAACAAATGAGTATCACCACAGAATTTATTCAAAATGAAAAAATATTACCCACTAAAACAACAACCGAAAAATTACAAATCAAGGACCCAGAATCTGGACAAATGTTAAGTCCTGAAGAAGCTCTTGAAAAAGGAATTATTTCAAAAAAAACTTATGAAAATTTACCAAATCTCATAAATGAAGGTACTTCAAGACAAATTTTAACTCCATCTATACAAACTCAAATATTACCAACACATACAACAACCACTACTACAAAAACAAAACTACAATTAAAAGACCCAAAAACTGGACAAATTATGACTCCGGAAGAAGCCCTTGAAAAAGGATTTATAACTAAAGAATATCTTGAAAAAATTTATCAAGAATTAAAACCCCTTCATAGCACTGTTACTAAAGTTGAATTCAAAGATCCAATGACAGGACAAATTTTAACCCCTGAAGAAGCGAAAGCTAAAGATCTTATTCCCAAAGAAATGGATATTGTTAGTCCACTCAATGAAAAATCAAGAGTTGTAAAAATACAATTTACTGATCCTTTTTCTGGAGAAATATTGACTCCAGAAGAAGCCTTAGTTAAAAATCTTATCACCAAAAATGAACTAGATAAACTCTATAATGAAGAAAAACCTTCTCAGGAATCTATAACCAAAGTTGAATTTAAGGATCCAAATTCGGGTCAAATTTTAACACCTGAAGAAGCTATGGCTAAAGGTCTTATAACAAAAGAGAGTTTAAATCAATTAATTTTTGAAGAATTACCTACTCATAGCACAACGACAACAACACTTACAAATATAACATTTATAAATCCAATCACTGGTGAATATATAACTCCTGAAGAAGCTGTCTCCAAAGATTTTATAACAAAAGAGCATTTAGAACAAATTTATAAAGGTGAGCGTCCAAATGAAACTACTGTGAAGAGAATTGATTTTGAGGTTCCATCTACTAATGAACCTAAAGAAAAAATTAGAAAAACAAAAGTAGATTCATCTATACATAATTTAATTCCAGAAAAATCTCCTGAAAAAGAATCGTTTGACAAAAAAACGTCACAAAGTGAGAAAGAATTTAGTCTAAAAATGGAAGTTGATTCACCTTATCTTGAAAAACAGATTAATCCTATGGAAATCGATTCCGACAATCTGGCTATTTCTTCTACTACTAAACCTTCCCCTCCTACAAAATTGGATACCCCAGTTTTCGTAACTTCTCATGATAAAGAAGAAATTAAAAGAACAGAAACACCGTCGAAGAAACAGCCAGAATCAATTTTAAAAACTCATATTTCTGAAGAAACACCTTTTAAAATAATTAAAACTTTAATATTTGAAGATCCCTTTAGCGGCCAAGAAATTACCCCAGAAGATGCAATAGCTAAGCGCTTAATCACGCCACAAGATGTTGAAAAACTTTACAAAAGTCAAGAACCAAGTCATGCTACTATTAAAGTATTTACAAAATTAACCTTAGAAAATCCTACTAGTGGTGAAATATATAGTCCTGAGGAAGCTATTGCTCTAGGACTTATTTCAAATAACGATTTGCAAAATATTTATAAATCTCAACTGCCTACACAAGCACCAATATCAATTCCTAATTTAGAAGAATTACATTCAGAATTAAAACCCTGGAAGATTAGTCCAGAAAATATTGCGGTTTCTACTGAAAAATATAAAACAAATGAAAAAGATATTCTTACTTCCAAGGATGTAGAGACTCCGAAAGCAACTGAACTAAAAGAGCTCTCTGAAAAATTCCTTCCTAAAGATAAGGAATCTCCTCTAGAAATTCATGGTGAGACATCAATAACATCTCGAGTTATTATAGTTGATCCTGCAACTGGCAAACAATTATCTTGTGTTCAAGCTCTTGCAAAAGGAATTATTCCTGAACAACTTGCCAAAATGATTCCTATCAAAACGCTTGGTACTGAAACAATAAGCTTAGAAACTGATATTTCTGAAGGCGAACTTACTCGAGGACGCGTTACTACTGAACCTAAATATAAAGTTTCAATAGGAAGAGCTAGGTCTTTTAGTCAAAGCCCCGAAAGAGAAGCTAAACCAGTCGTTTTACAAAAAATGCGAAGGAAAGTAATTCAACCAAAAGAAGCATTAGCTTCTGGTATAATTGATGAAGCTACTGCAACTGAATTATTAAAACCCCATTGTGATGATTCAGGTGAACCACTAACATTATCTGATGCTGTTCAATTACAATTAGTGGACGGAGAAAGCGGAGCAATTGTTGATCCACAAGGTGCAGGCACACTTTCAATTCGAGAAGCTTTAGAACAAGGTCTTGTAGATTCTTCAGGTCAACACATATTTCTTCCACTTGTCAAAAGTCTTTCAATTCCACAATTAGTTCAACAGGCTTTAATTGATCCGAAAACCAAAAAAATCATACATCCTGAAACAGGCGCTCATCTTTCACTTGCAGAAGCAATTGCTTGTGATATTGTCAATCCCAAAACTTCACTTGAAGATAAAATGACTCTAGCAGAAGCAATTTCACTTGGTAGAGTTGATGAAAATAGATCTGTTGTAAAGACTCGTGAAGGTCAAGAAATTGATTTAGTCACTGCAACAGAAGAAAAAATTTTTGCACCTGATGATCCTGGTGGCGGTGCTTTAGTCCTTCCTCCAGCTGGAATGACATTCCCTGTAGCTCTTAAAAGAGGACTTGTAAATCCTGAAACATTTGAAGTTGTAAACCCACTTACAGGAGAACGTTCTAATGTCTTGGATGCTGTAGAAAAAGATTTTATTATGGCTCTACCTTTTCCACCTGCACTCAATTCTGTTACACTGAATGATGCCATTCAACAAAAACTTATTGATTCAAATAAAGGAACATTTAAAATTCATAAAACAAAAGAAGAAATACCATTATCTGAAGCAATTGAATCTGGTTTGCTTATTATTAAACCAATGGATACAATTGCATCATCACATTCAATAACTCGAACACTTACATCATATAAAACAATAACAACCTCACATTTTGAATTAATTCCTGGTTATAAAATAATCGGACCAAATGAAATTATAAATATAAATTCAGGAGAAACATTAACTTTTAAAGACGCTGAAGCTCAAGGAATAGTAAAAGGTGAGAAACAATCACAACGACGGGTAACTGCTAGAGATATTAAACAAATGAATATTGATGGAAATGAAAAATCGGATGACCTGGTTAATAAAATTATAGAAAAAGATAGCTTTCCTACCAATAAAACTCTTAAAGAAACCTTACCACTCGCTGTTTCTCCATTAAAACAAGAAACAAAAGGCGATATTTCACAAATATTTATTAATATGGAGAAAAACTTTTTTGAAAAACCTCTGACAACTAAACCTAAAGAACCAGAAATAACAATTAAAACTACAGCTAGGCCCGAAAAAATTACTTTAATAGAAGCTATTCATTCAAAACGAATTGATCCCAAAATATGCATAGTAAAGCTTCCTGTCCACGGACCCTTCATAATTCAAGATGCTTTGGATAAAAATTTGATTGCTCCTACTCAAAATATTAAAATTATATCTCCACAAGAAGTAATAGTACCAGAACAAAAGAAAGTAATTTTAAATAAACACTTAACTCCTGAATTATTATCAGCAGCAGGCCTCTATTCAATTCCTAATGAAAGTTTTTCTTGGGAGGGTCAGCCAGTTGATTTAGAAACACTTGTAGCACATCAAGTTTTTGAAAATGCTGTAGTAAAAGATCCTGAAAATGGGATATTTATTCCATTAGGAAGAGCTCTTGCTGAAAAATTAATTAATTCCAAGGATGGTTCTATTATTGACCCTGGAACTGGTAAAAAAGTTCCTTTTTTTGAAGCTGTAAAATTAGGTTGGCTTTCTCAACGTCCATCATCACAAACAAAACTTAATCTTGCTGAAGCTGTTGCACAAGGAGCTATTGAATCTGGGATTATTAAATTACCTGAAACTGAAATGACTCTGGCAGAAGCACTAGATGCTAATGTTTTGGACCCAATTGTTGTTCGCAATCCTGTAAGTAATGATATTGTTCCTTTATCTGAGGCTGTAGAAATGGGCCTAATAGACATAGGAAGGGGAGTAATTGTAAATGTTGAAACTCATAAAGAAATTGAATTTAAAGTTGCCATTGCCTCTGGACTTTTACTTCCTGGAGCCAGAAAACCAGTAAGTCTCGAGGCTGCAATTCGTCAAAAATGGTATCAACCAAAAACTAATCGTATTATTGACCCGTTAACTCAGCAATTGTTAGATTTACCAGAAGCAATTGAAAGAAACATTGTGGACGCTTACTTGACAGAAATTAAAGACACTAAAAAAAATTCTTGTATTTCTTTGGATTCTGCAATACAGAATGGATTAGTCAAGGAAAATCTTATTAAGGATACTAAAAAGAATCAAAAACTAAAATTAGATAAAGCATTAGATAAGGGATTGATTATTACCAATAAATTAACTCTTTCTTTGATTGATGCTATTTCACAAAGATATTATGATACGCATACAGGAACTTTTCTCAATCCTACAACGGGAGATTCACAAACATTACGAGATACCATTGATTCCGGATTTATTGATCATACTGCAATTCGAATTAAAGATCCACGAGAAGATCGATTAATTTCAGTACCAGAAGCCCTTGCAACAGAACTTATTGATAATAAACGTGGATTACTTGGAGATATGTCTCTGATTGAAGCTTTGGAAAAAGGATTTATTTTAAGCACACGCCGTCCCTGGTCACTACAAGAAGCTCTTGCTGCTAGTGCCTATGATCCACAATCAGGTCTTTTAGTTTGGGGTGAAGATCGTATTACCCTTGAAGAAGCCATCCGAAAAAATGATGTAAATCCAAATGCTTTAACAGTTAAAGATCCCAGATCAGGTGATATTATTACCTTAGTTGAAGCGATTCAAAATGGAGTTATTAATGCTAAACAAGGAACTGCCACTGATCCAATAAATGGGGCTGAAATGCATTTTTACGATGCCCTTGACCGAGGACTTATTGTTCCAGCAAAAAGAAAATTTTCTTTACCAGAAGCAGTTTTCAAAGGTTTTTATGATCCTCATTCAGGTAGATTTATAAATCCAGGAACTCGTGAGAGCATGCCTACTGATAGAGCTATTCGTCGAGGTGTATTAGATCCACATTCTACATTAGTTCGTACTCATGATTCAGAATTGCTTACTTTTGAAAGGGCGGTAGCTGCTGGACTTGTAGATGCAAGAACTGGAACACTTTTGGCAAAACCCGGACATCGAATTGATTTTCAGGAAGCTTTTGATGAAGGCCTTCTCATTGAAACTCATAGACCAATGTCTTTAAGTGAAGCTTTAGTAAAATGTGTATTCGACCGTTCATCCGGCTTATTTTTGGACCCTGGAAGCGGAAAACAATTGACTCTCGCAGAAGCTTTAAAAACAGGTCTATTAGATTCAGATTCCGTACATGTAAAAGATACTAGAAGTGGTTTTTGGAAAAAACTTTCACTTGCAGAAGCTTTGCGTTCTGGATTGGTTGACGGTGAAAAGGCATTAATGAATGTAGATTTTAATTCGGGTAAAAAAGTTTCTATTGCTGAAGCTTTTGAAACTGGACTTATTGTTGATTCAAAAGCAGCTGTCTCTCTTCAAAGAGCTATTCATCAAGGTTTGTATGATGAAACCACTGGAAAATTTACTGACCCAAATACTGGCCGAAAAATAACACTTCATGAGGCTATCCGAAGATTTATTATTAATCCTGAATTACCTTGTTCTTGGGATCGTCAAGCTGAACGATTGCTCTCTCTCGTTGAAACATGTAGAAGTGGATATATAGATCGTCGGGGGGGTCGTTTTAAAGAATCTGGTTCTCCTAGAACAATTCCTTTGAATGAAGCAATGGATTTAGGGCTTATTGTAGATATTGAATCTGCAGGTTTTGGCCTTTATGAAGCAATTGGAATGGGTTTATATGATCAAACTACTGGTCGTTTTGTTCATCCTTCTACAGGAAGACGACTTACACTTGCAGATGCATGTAAAGCCGAGTTAATTAATCCCTTAACTTCGTTAGTAAAAGATAAAAAATTAGGAACTTATCATAACCTTACTGAAGCAATACAAAAAGGACTTATTAATGAAGAAGAAGGTCTGTATTGTGACCCTAAAATGAGTCTTAAAGTAGCTCGCGATTTAGGTCTTATTGTAACTTCAAAGAAACCTCTTTCTGTTGATGAAGCAGTACGCAATGGTTTATATTCTGCAAACACTGGACTTTTCGTAGATCCTTCTAAAGGGGAAAAATTGGATGTTTCACATGCTCTTAAATCAGGTCTGATTGAAGGTCACACAACTGCTATAAAAGATCCTACATCAGGACAATTAAAAAGTTTTAATTCAGCATCTGAAGATGGCTCTGTAGATATTTCTCGTGGTTTAATAATTAACCCTGCTGACGGAAAGGGTGTTTCTATTGATGAATCCATTAAAATTGGATTATTAGTTCGTGTTGAAAGACCTTTGACATTCCAGCAAGCAGTGCGTAGAGGTTCCATTGATTTTGCCCGCGGTACTTTCTGTGATCCCCGATCTCAAGTAGAATGTACTTTAGAAGAAGCAATTCGTCGAGAACTAATTGATCCTGAATCAGCAGTAGTAAAAGATCCTCGAACTGGCCGTTTCCGCACCATAAAATCAGCAATTATGGATGGATTAATAGACTTAAATCGGCGCGCAGCCTTTGACCCACAAACTGGAAAACTTCGTTCACTTTGTATTCTTTTTGATCAAGGGACTGTTGTTTTTCTAAGAGAACCCTTAGCCTTAGATACTGCAATAGACCAAGGTCATTTCAAAGTATCCACTGGAAAATTTACTGATCCCCATTCAAAAGAAATTCTTTCCCTTAAAGAAGCAGTAAACTTAGGACTTATAGACCCTGACTCAGCTCTAGTTAAAGATTTTGCAAAACGACGTTTACTTAAACTTCCTGATGCTTTTAAAAAAGGACTTATGGACGATAAAAATAATGTTCTTGAGACAGAAACATGTCGACTTTTAACTCTTGCGGCCGCTTTAGACTGTGGTTTATTAACCACTCCGCGTAGGGGATTAACCCTAATTGAGGCAATTTCGCTCAATGTATACAACCCCACCACCGGACAATTGACTGATCCCTATTCACCAAGTTCAGCTGGCATCACCAGCCGGCGGCGTGTTACTCTTGAAGAAGCCCTCTCCTCAGGACTTGTAGACGCCTCAACAACTGTCATCAAAGATTCTGAATCGGGTCGGGTATCAGCGCTGTCAGACGCGGTGACGATCGGCTTGGTGAACGCGGTTGAAGGCCGCATCTCAGATACGGCAGCAGATAAATGGATCGACTTGGCCAAGGCTCTTGAACGGGGCCTCATCTTGCCCGCTGAGGCCCGGGTGAGTGCCGGCGAAAATGCAGCCGCCGATGCCGCTGCCTTTTGCTTGGGCCGCACCTCTCATCCCTTTTCAACCATTTGCCCCGTAGTTCTCTTTCGAATCGTTTTCAAAATTGCACGAATCTTTAAATTTTTCTTGAATGTATATTAAATTAAATTTCTTAAAATTTTCTTATTTTTAAGATATTTTAAAAGATTTCTTAAGAATCACTCGGGGCAAACCGTGATGACTCCCCCAACCTCTTAATAATGCGGTGCTGAATGTGAATTTTTGGAAGCATGACTGTCCATATCGCGGGTTGCTTTTATTATTTTGCCATTGTTTATTTTTATTACAATTTATTTATTTTTTTTTTTTTTTATTCTATTTATTATGATTAATATGTCCCCTTTATGTGCCCATGGGTGCTGAGCTTTGCCAAATTGAAAAAGCCGCATGGCATCACTCGCATGGCCCAATCATATCATCCATTATATTTATTTATTTTATTATTTATTTTATTATTCGTTTGTGAAAGTGTTGCTTTTGCTACCTCGGTGAGTGAATGAGTTATTTTAAAATTTATTATGAAAACAACTAAATCATATACATAAATAATAATAACTAAATAAGTAATCTTTTTCCAGGTTTCTTTTATTTTCGTATAGTATAATTGATTGCTAACTGATTCATTAACCTTTTCCTATGTTTCAGATCAATTCACTTTAAATTCCAGGTGTAATTTATAAAAAATCTTACCTCCCTTTGCAAATTTAAATGCTTACATTAATCTTTTATCATTACGCTCAGCAATGCTAACTTAAACCCTATAACCAATTGAACAAAATACTTTAGTACGTAAGTTCCTAGGCGTAAGTTCTTTTTTCAAAAACAACAGTGTCAAAGACCACTCGAAACTGTTGCTTTGATAATTTTTTGATTATATTTTTTGGCTAATTTTTTTACAACTCTATTGGCTCCTCATTTTTTTTTAATTAATTATTCTTTTGATTTTTTTACAGGTCCTGATCTTTCACTTTGTATTTCTTAATGTTTTTAATTTTATCTTTTTTATTTATTTTTTTAATTTTAACATCATTTAAATTAAATTAACCCTTTTAACCATTAGTCTGGATAAACTTTAGTAGTTTTTAAACGATTTGCAGACTTGTGTCTGTAAAATTTCTAATTTTGAATGGCTGTTGGTTTTCTTCCCACCAAGAATTTTTTATGATGAAAGAATGACTGTAGTACTTTGCTTTGTGCGACGTTTTCGCTCTAGGTCCTAGGCTAATGCCATGCCGTGTCTTTTGGTGATGGGATCCCATAAACTAACCCAAATCGATTTTGTGTCCTTTGAGAAATATTTTATCCTGAATCCGGCTGGCCTTTGTGCCTTGGCGTGAACGTCGCTTTAGCCATTCATACTAAAGATGGTATTTTTATACTTCTCAAATTTTTATTATTATTCTTTAATAAATCATTGAAGTATAAAAATACTTGGAATCTAATATCTACCATGTGCTGTCTCTATATGACTCGACTTTCGCACACCTCGCCGCTCGCTATAGACTTGTATCACTCGCCGCTACAATGTGTGCGGCCCTTTTTTATATATCCCCCACTCTTAAAAAAATATATAAATAAATGAATTTATTTTTATCAATCTGTCGCGCTTGCATCTTATTTTCTTGATTGGGAAATTGTTTCGCTCGCCAGGCATTTCGCTTATTCATTTTTTTTTTTTTTTAATTTTAGAGGCTCACAACAATTTCTTTAAAATTTTATTTGAATTGTTTTATTTTAAATTTATATACATATTTTTATTTATTTTTTTTTAATAGTTGTGTGCCTCTTTATTTTTATTTCATTTTATTTTAATTTTAAATTCATTCACGCATTTTATTAAATTAATGATTTAAATCTATGTTTAAAGCACTCATTTAGATGAATTAGATTAATTTGATCTGATTAATAAATTGCATGTAGCATCCAAATTTTATAGAAAGGAAAAAATATTCTGGGCACACGCTCATGTAAATATTTATTATTCGCGTTTTAATATTTATTTTTTAATAAATTTTTCGGAATGTACAAATGAAAAATAATTGCTGGTTTATTTTACTTTTTTTTTTATTTTCAAGAATACTTTTTGGTCGGTATTCGGTATTACTTGATTTTCTATCATCTCTATATATATGTCTGTGGTTGTCTTGTGTCTTGTCCATGATGTCTTATCCTTTACGTGTGCCCGGTCTTAGTGAATGAATTATTATTTTTCTCAATTGTTTTTTTCTAATCTTGATTTTTGTGTGTGTCTTACAGCAAGCGATTGAAGAAAAATACCGCCATTGCGACGATACATTAAATAAACTTCTGAAATGGTTAGATCAAGCAGAACAGCGCTTAGCCCAACAAGGACATGTACAGGACGAACCTGACAAACTTAGGAATCAAATCAACAGTCTCAAGGTAAAAAAAAATTTGATATCTTTACGAAACAATTTATTTTCATTAAAATTCAAATGTGTCATTATCTTGAGTTATTTTAAGTTAATAGCTCTGACTATATTGCTCTTTTCATTGAAATACAATATTATATAATTTTATAGATATAGCACAACCACATATTTTGTAATTTTTATTTTATAAAATTTTTTATTTCTATTTCAAATTCCGAATATATATTACTGGGCCTTTTTCTTAGTTAAAAAAATGTATATTTCTACCAAAATATAAAAAATATTTTGTTTGGAACTATTTTTTCCCTTACTTTTCTCTTTTTTTTAAACTTCCAAAATTAACTAATTTAAAAGAATCTTCCGATAATGAAAACTTTCATAACAATAATTTTATAATTTTTTGACAGGCTATCAAAGATGAAATTGATGGTCATTCCCGATCAGTGGCCTCTTGTGTCGATCAATCTCGCCATTTAGTAATCCAAGGCAAGGATGTACTTAGCGTTGAAGAAGTGTCAAGTCTTGAGCGAGGGACGAAACAACTCAAAACAAGATTCGAAAGAGCTCAAGATCGAGCCAGCCGTCTCCTTAAACGACTTCATGGAGCAGCTGATGAGCTCGATAAATTCAAGTAATTAATTTAGAAATTTATCATTTTTATTTTATTTCTCGATTGACCGCTTAAAAATTCAATAAAAATTTTTTCTTTAGAAATGAAATGTCAACATTTACCGATTGGCTTGGTGGAGCTCGAAGATCCATACATGAAAAAGAACGAGCTGTGTCCAATTTGGAATTAATTTCTGAAAATGCAGCTAATGCGAAAGACTTTGTCTCCGATGTCATTGCTCACCAGGTAATTTTCATTATATTTATATAACCTATTATTAAAAAAAAAATTTCATGTTAATAATACTTTTTTTATTTTCAGGCCGATCTTCGGTTTATTACAATGGCCTCACATAAATTAACCGAAGAAGCGACCGAATTTGCCACAGCTGTTAATGATTTGCGCGCATCATTACAGCCCCGAGTAACTGCCTTGGAACCATTCCGCCCTGATGCATCTGCCACTAAAGCTGAAGTCACTCAGGTAAAGAATAGCTTCAAATTGAATATCTCAGATAAAATGTTATGAAAATTAATAAAAAAAATTTTTTAGGGAACTGCTCAATATCGTGACCTTCTCGCTCGTGCCAACGCCTTAGCTGATCGGCTCTCAGCCGCTGCATCAGCTCAAAGAGATTCCAATGCCGCTTGTGATAAGGCCCATGGATGGCTTCGTGATGCTGAGCCTCGAGCCACTATAGCATTAAATGAAACACCAGCACCAGACCCCCATGGTCTTGACGACCAACTGTCCAGAACACGTCATTTGCATGCCGATTTCCTTGCAAATGCTCGTCTTATCGATCATGCCAAACAGGTGATTTATTAATCTAATCCTTTTTTATTTATGAATTAATTTATCAAAATTTTACAAGAGAAATAATTTAAATTTACTTATTCCAGAGTGTCTCTAATCTCCTCCGATGTCTCGAGGGCCATGTATCCCCAGCTGAAACTAGACGGGCTGAAGCACCAGTGCAAGAAGCCTGTGAACGTCATGGAAAACTTACTGATGCACTTAGCAAGAAATGCCAAGAATTGGATGCGGCGCTTGTCCGATCTCAAGGAGTCCAAGATGCCCTCGATTCAATTCTTGCTTGGCTCAATCAAGCAGAAAACCAATTCAAGTATGAATATTTATTAATTTTAAAAAAATAAAATTTCTTTACTTTTGATTTCAATAATTCCAGACAACACATGCGACCCGTGTCTTTGCATAAAGAGCGTCTTGAGGAACAACGTCAAGAGCAACGCGTTTTGGCAGCTGATGTGGCGCATCATGGTGCTGGAGTCCGTAGCGTAGCTGATTCTGCAAGTCAACTTATCGCCACTGCATCTAATCCTAGATTAGCAACAAAAATTGAGAGCCGAATGCACGATCTTACCAGCCGGTAAATTCATATTTTCTCATAAAATTTTTAATCATTAAATATTCATAATCGATTACATAATAATATTCTTACATTGATTAGCTTTTAAAAATTAAAATATTTCTTTCAGATACGAAAAACTTGCGGATAAAGTAACTCGTCGTGGAGACGCACTCGCTGATATCCATTCCCAACTTTCGTCAGTAGTTGCCTCAGCACAAACAATAGAGCAATGGCTCTCCGAAGCTTCCGATCTTGCTCATCAGCCAAGACAAGCAGAAACATTAACCCAACGAAAAGAAGATAAGCGTCCCGATTTCGAAGACCTTATGAGATCCGGCAAAGGCCTCGTGGGAGGAAAAGATGTCACTGATACAGGTCCATTAAGAGATAGGCTAAAGGTATAATTAATATTTAATTATTAATTTAAAAATATGTATTATTTATGGATTATTATATTCCATAGGCAATTGAAAGTCAATGGAAGGAATTGTCGAGCTTACTTGATGAAAAACAACGATTGAGCAAAGCCAAAGGGGAACAATTCACCGCTTATGAAAAACTTTTAGATACCGTTTTAGAATGGCTCCAAACTATGGAAAACAAAATTTCCAGACTAGAGCCTATTGCTGTTCATTTGGAAACACTTAAAATTCAAGGAGAGCAACTTAAGGTAATACAATTTTCTTTATTGACTTTTTATTAGTAAAAGTCATTTTATTGCTTTTTTGAAAATTAAATTTTAATATTGTAGATTAATAATAAATTTATATTGAATATTTCAGCCTCTTATTAAAGAACATCGAGATTTTGGCCCAACAATGGACAAATTAAACTCAGTGGGTGCTGCTTATGAGGCGTTAGCTCGTGGTGATGCACCTGAAGTACCATCCCGAAGACGAGGAAGTGCCTATGGCAGTCCCGCTACAAAGAGACCAAGCCCCACCAGCGTTGGAAGATCACCTTCACCTACTAAAGGTGCAGCTTCTGCAGTCAGTCCAGTTAGTCCTGGTGGGTCAAGTGGCTTTTCCAGTCGAAGATCTAGTCAAGATGGTTTCCAGGAAGGTCATTATTGACAATTAATATTTATTATTATATAATTGTTAAAAAAAAATAATATTTTGGCAAAGTTGAAAATTTATTAGATAATACATTTTTTCATTGTAAATAATGGAGATTTTATATTTAATTTGGAAGTGGATAGGTTATTTATTTTATTTGGGACTAATATATCACGACCTACCTTGATTTTTGGAAAAAATTCTCTCAATGCCTCAATTAAATGGTTACTATTAATATCACTTAGTTGGCTCTTTATTTTTTTATCCTTTGTTATTGTTATACCTTAATTGTTAATACGTACTCAGGGGGATTTATTTATACTGTATTATAATAATTCAATTTATTCCAGACACAACTGGCGTTCATCAACAACTAACTGATGCTAATAATAGATATTCAACAATTGGAACCCGCCTTAATGAGAGACAAACAGAAATGGACACAATCCGTGATGAAGTCCGACGACTTAACGAAAACCTTCGCTCTTTGACTCATTTCTTGGAAAGAGCTGAAAGATCTCTACCTCCAGTTGCTGCTTCAAGTACAGCATCTCCACCTGCCAAAGAAGAGGCAGCTAAGAATGTTAAACAAATCAAGGTGAGAATATTATTATTTTATAAAATATATTCCAGCCTTAATTATTTATAAATTTTAAATAAATAACTTTTTTTAGGCTATTCTCGAAGACATGTACGAGAAACAATCGCTTTTGGAAACAACAAAAACAGGAATTACTGAACTGGTTCGTCGCAAAGCCGGAGCTCGAGGAGCTGATCCTCTTCGTGATGAGCTGACTGCTGTTACAACCCGATGGCAAACACTTAGTGATCGTTGCCGACAGGCCATTCGACTCTGTGAACTCTTACGTGATTTCTTTGATGCCCATGACCAACTCTCAACATGGCTTGGTGCTAAAGATAAGCTCATCACTGCCCTCGGTCCAATTGCTAGTGATTCACGAATGGTCCAAAGCCAACAAATACAAGTACAAGTAAGTTTCCATTTTTACTTTCTCTTACATATACATGTAATTTAAATATATAGTATAGCTAAAGTAATGAGATCACAAAGAAAATTCCGTGTCGGGGTTTCAACGATTCCCTGAGTCTAAAAAACTGGATGATCTTTCTATTCTGTTTGAGAGTCTGTATCCCCAAAACAAAAAAAAAACGTTAAAAGCTCAAATTTGTTTATGCTACCCATCTGACATGGGACATGAAGAAAGGTTTTGAATAAAATCGGCCAAGAGTAATAGTAATTTTTTTCGATTTTCCTAAAATACATTAAAACGATTTTGATTAAAATTATTTATATCAATTATTATTTTTTTTAAGATATTCTTTGAAATGTATTAACCCATCTTTCCCCTCATGGCCGGGGGGGGGGGGGGGGGGGGGTGGAAATTAATGAAGATGGTTTTATTTTTAAATTTTAAAAGACGGGGGGGGGGGGGGGGGTTCTC
>JAAAKE020050668.1:0-26085 GCA_010014785.2 Anisolabis maritima
CCCCGGTTGGTTACCCCTGGTGTATCGTGCACTAATGTAACACACCATTCCCTATCGCCGGTTTCGGGTTCTCTGACCGATTCCCAATCACCCCTGCCCCCATCCCCCCTGTTGATATATTGAGCCTACGATTTCAAATTTTATCAACTTTTCATTTGGAACAACTTATGTATTACTAGCGGCATTTATTATTTTTTTAAATAAATTTAAATTCTCTTTATATTATTTAAATTAATTTTAATTCTTTTAAATATATTATAGTATTCCGATAAATGTTAACAAAGAAAAAACGAGGTGTAAGGGAGCGAAGCACGGCCCTCGAAGGCAGATTCCGCAGCTAGTTACATTATATAATCTAATCTTAAAGTCGCTTGTTATTGGACAGGCAGGAGATTTCCTATATAAAAAAAATTATTTTTTATAAAAATTAAATTTTTTTATGTAGTCTTAATTCTTCTTGCAGATTTATATAACTAAACACCCCATTTTCTAAAAATAATATATTTATATATTTATATATATATTTTGTAGCTCTTTGTCTGAAGATCGAATGCTGGATATACCGAAAACATCTGTAAGAAGAAAGTCTTCATAATTGATAAAAAAAAATGTTTTTATAAAAAATAATTTTTTTTTATATAAGAAACCTCTAATTTCTAAGGAAGAAAGAAGATGGGGAAGGGTGTTCCCCCCACCTCAAGAAAAAAAAAATAGAAACAACTTGCAATAACAATAAACAAGGGAAAAATTGCAGGATATCCAACTTTTGATTTGTCCCCCCCCCTCCCCCTCCTCCCACCTGATTTTATCAAAATTTCATATATTTTGGGTCCTTAACGGTTTGTAAAAAATAACATTTTCATTTTATTAAGAATGAATAAAATAATTATTTTTTCAATTTGGTTATATCATTTATCCAGATTAATACATAAAACATTTATGCTAAAGAGAATATATTTCACAAAATCCAGACAGAAATTTGTTATTTAGGAAGAGAAGAGTTCTTGATATTTTTTTTTTTTTTACTCACTTGTCAGATAAATAAATTACATAATAATAACACATAAATAATGACGGGTGAATAAGAAAAATTATATCTCAAAAAATTTTTTTTTAATTTCTGAAAAATCTTGTTTATTTCCTCTTATTTTTTTTATTATTATTCGCGCACTGCGGAATAGGCTTAAGAAATTAAATTAAACCTATGATCGAAAAAAACGTCCATATAACGGTTTGGTGTTAAATGGAGAGAGAATAAAAAAAGAATGGCATAGAAAAGAGAGAAACTTAGCTCGGGTAATTCGTGGATGTACTAACCCTTTTTTTTAACTTTTTGATTAAAAAAAAAAAAAGACCGTTAGTCATATTTTGATTTATTTATTTCTTTCATAGCGGAAAAAGAAACTGAAAGAATATTTATGTCATTATAACGATATTGGCATTGGCAATATTGATAAAATAAATTTGAAGGGTTCGGATCCAAGGGAGTCTGATTAAAATTTATTTAAATCAAATGAGTACCAACTGACATAAATAAGTATGCCTGAACAATCTGTATCGTAATGTTTTGATTCGGCCAAATGCCGAAGAGAAAAAAAAGTATTATAAAGGAGCTCGGTATCGAAAAAAATTATTCTTCTATTGTATATTATATACTGATTCAATAAAAACATTTATTTATAATAAATTTTTCGAAATAATAGCATTATTATATATTTCAATAAAAGTGAAAATTCATTTTATTCCGTCCCTTTCATTTAAAAAGTCTGACTGGATTTATTTTCCGTGATTTTTTTTTTTTTTTAACTAAGTTACCCCCCTTCTCTCTCTTGGTGCTGATGATTTTCAATTGGTGTTGATTATTTCTATCTTGTATGTTGTTAGTAGTAGAAGAGTCTAAAACCAACTTTCAAATAAAGCAATTCAAGTTGCAAACGTTTCTAACTAAAGTTTGTCTATTATTCCATCTCCTCCACCCACAATTTAGCCTCTCTCTCAAAGAGAAGAACGCTTTCCTATATGAGTTACTCGGAATTAAATCCAGGTGTCTCTGACCCACGAGCATCCAATTCCAAATCAATACCATAACAATTGATTTTAGAGTAAATATCGGATATTCAAAATTTTTAACCCGCCATATTAATTTTTCGTTGAATGAATTACTTTCTAAGTAATAATCTAGAGAATAAATATGGTATCCCAACAGAATTGGTATGTAGCGAAGAGACCATGATGATTGTTATTGCCAAGTATGACTAAACCTTGGTTAGAGAGCCCTGAGGGGGAATGAGCGTGTGGAAGGTCGCTGGTAATTAACTTAATTATGAGATAGCTGGGTATCGGACAATAAATAAATAAATAGACAAGGAAGTTGCATAATTTTCCTTTCTGGATTGATTTGAGAGATGTTTAAGGATTATAGGTAAGTATGAGAAAAATCTCAAATCCTAAGATATAAGCAGAAATAAGATCAGAGGGATGACCTTACATTACACTAAAAAAAATAATACCTAACTAGGAAGGCAAGGCTCGGTTGCCCGGGCCCACTTGAGGAATTCAGCCCTAAAGTCAGTTTACCAATAGAATTTTGTCACAAGTTTCAATATCCAGGTTTTCTATTTACTATATTAGGCAATATAGATCAAGACGTTTATGGTCTCGCTGTTAAATCATGTTTGTTCATATAATAAATGATTTTTCATATATTTGATGTTTGTTTATTTTAATTGAAAATTGGTAAACTGACTTTAGGGCCATGCTGTATATCATTGTTTCCCAAAGTGGGTGACGCGAACTGGTCCCAAATGAGCCGCGAAATTACGAATTAAATATAAAAAAAGGAGAAATTGGGAAATTTGAATATTTTCGTTAAATTTTTTGGTTTTAATTTAATGAAAGATTATAAGAAAAATTTGTTTACTTCTTTTTTAAAACATTTGATTTTTATAATTTTTAAATCAAGTTTATCTAATGTCTCTCATAATTTTTTGTATTTCATTATGTTCAGTTCCTGAATTTAATTAATAAACTACTATTTTTAATACAAGGTATTTATCTTCTCTTCTTATGTAATATAGTAATATAATTTTCTTGTGTGCCGCATAATTTAACTAGCGAGAAAAACATTGGGAAATAATGCTGTATATCGATAAATATTTTCCATAACTCATAGTCGCCAAAGTTAAAATTTAGAAATAGATACAAGATACTTTATTTTCAATGAGAGTAAATTTTAGCTTCAAATGCCAGGTGGACTATATATTTAGGAGAAAAATTCGATTCGATGGCTCGATACCTGAAGCGCTCTTGTTTCTCCTAAGCCACCCATCCGGGGTAGAGCAGCACTTGGCCTTACTTAACAACAATGAACTTGGAGGATGTTGTGCTCCTTAAAAAATATTAATTTTTATAAACAAACCATTAACATAAAATCATCAGAAAGAATATAAAATTCCTTATCACGTTGAAGTTCATATTTGGAAATGATGCGAGAAAACGTAAATTACTCTCAATTAGCAAGACTTTAATTACGAGTGAAGCCTTATTCTTCTGCGTGAAGCCAAGCCGAATGATGATGGTATTTTAATAATATGGAAATATGGAAGGTAAAAAAAAAAAAAAAACAATACTAAATTAATTTTAAAAAGTACTGTTTAATTTTCTAAAATGAGTATATTAATTCCAAAGGAATAAAAAAAAAAAGCTCCTAATGAATATTAATTATTAAAGTTTAAATAAAGTCAAAGCGTGTATTTTGCCAACTGGATAAAAATAAAATTGGAATAATTTTTGTTATTTAAATTGTTAATTATGGGATGATATCGAGATGTTAAAACGGCCTTGGTCTGGCTGTCCTGGGATTAGAGCTCACGGTCCTATATATGTCTCTCGCTCCCTTTAAGCCCTTTTCCTCTTGCACCTCGCTTTATACAACCCCTACTCTCTACTCCATCTCCCATCCCTATCATTTTGTTTATTTAATTTAGAATAGCCTGTTGAAAATGTTAAAATGTTTAATGATAAATTTAGTTAAAATTATCTCTAGATTCTGATAAAAGGGGGTAAGTGTTGATTTATTTTTAAAAGTAACTTAAATGCTCATGTTCTTCATGTATGTTTTGTGTTGTTTGTATTATAAAATGGCGAAAACAAAAACACAAACAAATCCTATATATTAAAAATTTACCCAACTCTTTAAATATCATGTAATCATTCACTGATTTTCTAATTAAAACAACAATTCTATTATGAAATTATATTTAATAAAATAATTTTTTGCTGGTGGATCAAGCGACCTTAATTAACATTAAATAGGAGTGAAGAAAAAAAATTCTTAAGTTTTAAATAAAAACATGAAAAAAGAACATATTTATATACACTAAGAAGCGTTTTGGTTTATGAGTTTGTCTAAAAATTTTATTTATAACATCAGAATTTTTTTCTTCTCTGCTATTTCTTTATTTTTGACATCTGGGATCATACAGGTCTTCGCTCTTTTTATTTTTTTTTTCACTTTGAATTGAAATGATATACAATATACATATATTTACTTTCGATATAAGCATATAAGATATATATATATAATAAATAAAATATATATATATATATATATATAATTATTTTATCCAAGTATAAGATTATATTTCAAGAGTTGAGATAATTTTAATTCATTTTTTCAAAGAAGAAATTTTATCAGTATTTATTTATTTTTTTAAATTTGATAAAAGCTTCTCATATTCCAAAAAAAATATGTAATTTAAAGAATTCCTTTCTTTACAGAATAATTTCGGTGGCGGAAAAAAGATTATATAAAAAAATCTCGACATCAAATACTTTCCCACTAAATATATTATAAAATAAATAAATAGGTAAAAGAGAGTAAAATGATATTTGATTCAATTCCTTTATAATTATAATGCCCAAGAAAATACCCTCTTCATTCATTTATTCATTTTACATAAAATCAATATTCAGAACAATAAAAAATAATCAATTCATTATTAATTTCTGAATTTCTCTGACATGTTTGAATAGATTATAGATTAGCTATTTTAAAAATAGATTTTTTTTTTTTTAATGAAGGGAGATAATTGAATGTCACGATGAATATAAATCACTTAATAATAAATAAACTTTAAATATTAATCAACTCTAATTTAGTCTCATTAAAAAGTGGAGATTCTTAAGGTTAAACAAAAAAAATCAATTAACTTGGTGAAATTAATCAACTTAAGTTTTTCTAAGTGATTATTTTACAGGTCTTCGCTCTTTTTATTTTTTTTTTTTTCACTTTGAATTGAAAGGCGTAGAGTGGGAGGAATTAATATCCTGAGAATTAAAATTTTTAAAAGTCTTTTTCGGTATCTAAGACTATTTAGACTCCATATTTATTTAATTTAATTGGTAGCAAATTTTATAGAAGTGAACCACTGACCCAGAGATCATTAAAAAAAACTTCTATTTCTGCTCTAATTAGAGAGTCTGTGGAGCAGGGATGTCAAGTTTCACTGCTTCTACATATGGGATCTTCAGAAACTCTACAGAATTAAATTAGATTAAAGGACTGAGGAAATAAATAAAGAATTAGTTAGAAATATTCACTAGGAGGAGGAGATGGAGGTAGGAAATAAAGTTATTTTACGGTATTCTCGAGGATCTCCATTAATGGTCCTACTTATATCGTCTGTTGAAATTAAATGAAATTAATTACTCTTGATCAGTGGATTTAAACAAGTGATTTTTAAAAGCCTTTTTCGGCACATTTAGTCTCCGTTCTTAATTATTTATATTAATTGGTAGAAAATATAAATAAATTTTTGCCGATGAGAAGCGATCTTTGGTACATGAAGCGAGATCTCATCATCTACACCAAGGAATAAGTAATTTTAACAAATAATTAAAAAAAAAATTTTTTCTCAAATTTGAAATATCCTAAAAGAGAAGAAAATTCCTAGCACTACAATTTGTAAGATAAAAAAAGTAAAAAGGAACTTTTTGATCTTGGTTGTCCCCTAACTGTGCTCTATAAAAAAGCTGAATTGCTATTTTATGATCAATCGTTAAATTCTATGACTCGGTGACTGAAGTCTTAAAAAAGGTCCCAAGGGAAAAAGAGGACATTTCAGATCTTACATAAACATTCAACACAGGAAAAGAAAGTAAGAATCTAAAATTTTTTCAATCAGATGAAAATAAAATCTCTTCTTAATTTGAAAATTTAAATAAAAATATTTTAAATTCTGATAATATAGTCAAGTTGTAATTAAAAAGTCAAATCCTTTTATGTTTAATTATAATAAAAAGAATTGGAAACTCTATTGGCTTATGATAAAAAGGGGAGAAAATTCAGCGATTATGGATGTGAACCCCGGAGCATATAACATATTTAATTGGGCCAATTTTAATATAAAAAAAAAAAAAAATAAATACGAAAATATAAAATTTTCTAACCCTTTCATTAATTCGCCAACAAATCCCACACGCTGAGTTGATAAGATACAGCCGAAATATTCTAGTGTAATTGTTTGTTTTAATTTGGAAGATTTGTTGGCACATTAAAGAAAGAATTTTACACATTATAAATTTAGTATAGGCCTATTTAATTCTTCAAAAGAAAAAAAGATTTTTTTAAGTTGCTTTGCCATTTTGGCAATCCTTTATTTCTATTTTTATTTTTTTTAAATCTATTTAGGCCTCTAAAGCTATATATTTATTTAAATTAAGTAGCAAATATAATTTAAATAAATATTATCGCTCTGGACAGAAGGCGACCCTTTGATCATGAAGCAAGAGCTTTACCTCTAAGCTCTAAGGGATAGGGGAACTCAAATCTCAAAACCTCAACAAGTATGGCGTAGTCTCGACTTTCTCGTATACACATATATAGGGAAATTAGTTTTCCTAAATATATTAGCATCAAAATTATATAACATCATAATTTGACTCGTTTCAGAGAACTCAGTGAAATAGGCCAAAAGCTGATAGATCTATGATTTTACTGTAATGCCCATATGTAAAATTTGATTGATCTACATTAAAGCATGTGGGAGTTGTCGTGTAAACACACAGACAAAATTCGAAAAATGGTATTTTTTGGACTCAGAGAGGCCTAAAGAGAAGATAAAATCTCGAGATCGAATTTTTGAACGAGTACAATATTTTCCCAATACTACATATATGAGAAAGCAAAGCAAAGTTAATTACAATCTTTTGATTCAGAAAAATTTCTTTTTTATAATCTTAATAAAATTCATTTGAAAAGTAAATAATTTTTTTTTTTTTTTTTGAATTTTGTACATCTTTACATAAAGGTTAGAATAGAAATCTCGCAGTGAGGTGATTTTTGAAAAAAAATCCTCTAAGTTGAAAATATATTCATGTTATATAATTATTAATTATTTATTTTTCATTTTCATATAATAGGGAATCCACATATAGGAGAGAAAGGTTTTCTTCCCCTTGCTTGCTTCCGGCTTTGCATTATGTATGCCCTCCTCTAGATCCCTAGGGACCTCTTGGAAGCAGAGCGGGTGCCCTCGGCCTACTTAGCGAAATTAATATTCGACATACGGTACGCTTTTGCTGGATAAAACCCTGGAATTAATTCCACCCATGGTGGTGAAGTCCCACCTACCCATTCCATCCCTTATGCCAAAGTCTGGAATGTGCCTAGGCCTCTCTCTCTTCTCTTGGTAAAGTCCAAGCAAAGAGGGGGAGGTTCAAGTAAAACGGTCGTCTGCTTGCTATAAATCTATTTACAACTTCGATTTCCTATCATAAACTTTATTATTTGCCCTAGATTTCTTAGATTATTTAAGCAAACTATTTTATACCATAAGTATATAGATGATGAGTTTGGAAATCAAATTTAATATTTATAAATAAAAATAATTATAAAAATCGCACATCACACAAATTTACTTAAGGTAATGAAAGCTGACTGATGTGCGGTTACACCAGATTTTTTGCGTTGGCTCAATAGCCGAGCCAAATTGTAATTTATTTTGTTTAATAAATTTCATATGATACGCAGTTTGTTTTCCGAAAGATGAAAGTAGTCAGTCTACTGCGAAAGTGAGGTGGAGCCCATCAAGTGCAAGCTTGTAAAGGAGCCTTTAAATTGAAGGTGCCACACCATTTTGAGGTGGGAAATGATAAATCATCATAAAGATTATCTAATTTATTAGATATACAGCCAATATATCTGTTTATGAAAAATAATGAAAACAGTTAGCAAACAAAAAATTGAATCGGATTGGGAGCGATGACTCGAAGCCAAAAAAACAAAATTGTACACTATTGTAAATATTTAAAATGTTAATAATATTATTATTATTATTGTTATTATTAGATGTAATCAAAATCTTTAGAATGGTTTAAGAGAAATTCACAACAAAAAAAATCCAAAAACATATAAGAGTAAAGTGGGTCCCAAACAATTTTGGAAGGAGTAAGAGTTAATGCATTTCAAAGATTATTTAAAAAACAATTGTTTTAAGAAGTTTAATCAAAAACGTTAGAACGAATTTTGAGAAAATCTAAAAAAAAAAACTAAAAAGTAAAGTACGAGTAGCCGTTGACCGATTTTATTCAAAAGCTTCGAGGTGGAAGCGACGAAAATCTTTCAGCATTTCAGACCATATACCTAGTACTTAGCTTAAATATAAAATTTCAGCCTCAAACGTTTATTTGTTATTGAGATATCTTGTTCACAGACAAACCATTTTGCAAGACCCATTTTTTTAGACTAAGGGGACCTTAGTGTATTTCCGCTAAATTGATTTTTTTTTTTTGAGATCGCAACACTTTCTCATTACTTATTTCATATATAGATAAGAAAAAGTAAAAAATAGGAGAAAATTTAAGAAAAAAATTTTTATTTAGGAATTTTTTGTCTCTTCGGCATTTGAGGCTATAGACTTTTAAACGAATCATCTATATACTTATTACAATATAAATTGATTTAAATAAATTCCCTCAGACCTCCCTGGGATCCGAACCTACACCCCTAGGCTTTTAATGTTATCAATATTGACAATGCCAATTTCTTTAAATTCTTCGGAGGGGATTTGGGAATTTACTAATACAAGAAATTAAAAAATATGACTTAGTAAATTTCAATTGAATTCTGGGAATGTATATATAATTATAGGCCTTAATATCGTCAGATATAATTTAAGAAGATAAATCCTATTTTAATAATTGTCTCTTTTTATTATGGAGACGAAGAATAAGATTCTAATAAGATAAGTCTTTCAACATCTGAGACCATATAGATAAATATATTTATTTTAATTAATTGGTAGCCAATTTAAATACTCGGTACAGGGCTGAATAAGATATTATCTTCTAGCTAATTAATTATGGAAAGTGCAATTAATAATTTTTTAAAGTCTTTTCGACATCTGAGGCCATTTAGACTCCGTCCATATTTATTGAAATCATTTGGTATCCAATATAATTTAAATAAATTTTTGTCGCTTTGGATGGGAAGCGAACCTCTATGAGGTGAGAGCTCTATCTCTCTCTCAAGAGACAAGGTACAATTAATTCTTATATTAGAAGGAGATATTAGTCCGTGTTTGGTTGCTTGTGTGCAAAATGATCGGTTCTTAATAATGTTCGCAATTAATTTCTTCAGAACTGCTCTAGAGCAATGAATCAAAAATGCCATTGTCTTATAAACTACAAACAAACTAATTTCTGCAACTCATGTTAATTTCAGACTTCTACAAGAATAAAGTAACAATGTTATAAGAGAAAAAAATTTAATATTCAGCATTAATTGTTTTTCATTTGGAAGAAAAGCAAGATCATTTCAAAAATCATAATTCTTCACATGATGTCCTTTAGACCGTTTGAATTTTTTTTTGCACAAAATTCTATATCCAACAATTAGTAAAGTTATTTGCCTCTTTCATTATATATTTTATTTTTGGCTACCTGACTTTCAAACTTGAATTTTAAATAAGATTTAAGCTTATGGTCAATAATCTAGCTCTATTATGAATTTTCTTACACTGGCAAAAAATTACTTTCTTACAGATAATAGTAAGAAAAAGAAAAGTATATTACAATTAACCTAATTTATACAATAGTAAGAGAGACTATTGTATATAGAAAATCACTTAAAAATATCTCATTATTACTTCCCTATTCATAATTTAACTTTTTTTCTTTTAAGAAAACAAATATACGAAATAAAAAATAATTGTTAAATAAATAAATAATTAAATTTTTGTTTTCTTTAAACGTATATTGGTCAAGACTCGTAATTCTATTATAGAGATTTAGAGATTTATTCAAAGTTTAATGAAATTATATTGATCATCTAACTAACAAGAATCGTAAAATGCCTCACTCGTTCTTTCTTGAAAATTCTTCCCCCCCCCCCCTCCCCCACTCTTGCCAACTTAGAGCTTTTTAGAGAAGTTAACCAACTTGCAAAGAAGAAGTAGAAAGAAGAAGATGAAGGAGTAGGAGGAAAGGTTTATATTCTTGCTTGTGTTTCATACTATTGGACTCGTTTCTCTCTTGTCTTTTATTCTTCTTCTCTTTAATTATATAACCCTAACATCTCCTATTGGCAGTTAAATAAGAAAGAATGCGTAATTTAGCTGACAGCAGACACTCAGCTGTTTTGCATTGTGGGAAGATTATTCAAGTCGAATATAAACATGGAGAAGTTTAGAGAATAAAAAAAAAAAAAAGAAGAAGCCGGAAGGAACAACAAAAAAAAAACGGATTAGGTCTAAAACTTAACAAAAGAGGGTTTTAATGGAGACACTGGTTGTTAGGCTGGCGGGTGGGGGGAGGGGGTTAAGAGAATCTATGTTTTTAGGCAACAACTTATAAAAATAATATATTTCAATTTCAGATATATTAAAGGGATAGAATGCTTTTAAAAGAAATCGAGACAAAATAAATAATGCGATTTAAATATTGTTTTAAAGTTGTTGTTGTTTAATGGCAAGTAAAATGAATTTCAAAGAGCGGATTTTTTTTATACAAACAAAGGAATGTTTAAGTTCTAAATTACAACAGTGGAATATCAAATTATAAACATTTTGATAGATAGGCTATTTGCATGTGAACACCCCATTAAAAATAATAAATTTGTTTTTCTTCATTCGTTCAATAAAATATTAAAATATTATTATAAATATTTACTTAAATTCAAACAAGAAAATACTGCACGATATTTTCATATGAATCTGATCATTATTATATTTATCAAATATGGGCTACTTCTTCGTCCTTGTTTTATTCCTATGGCATAGCAAGTCAAGGTTTACAAATTCCTTTAAATAATAAAAATAAGATCACTATTTATAATATATAATATAATAAACATATTTTTAAACAAAAAAAAATATATATATTCATTTACACTAACTCTTGAGGTAGAATTTGCACCATCAAGAAAGCCCGCGCACAATTTAAATATTTAAAAAAATCTTGGGTAACAACGCAGATTTTGGTTAACAATGCTTGATTGTGTGTTGTTTAATAAAACGTGTATTTTCGTTGAAATCTTGAAATCGATTTCTTTGCGATCTCAATACTTTCATATATAGGTAAGAGAAAGTAAAAAATGTTTAAAGGCGAGGAAAAAATGTTTAAAATACTAAGCCAAGGTTAGAATTTATGATGTCAAGAAAGCCCGTGCACATAGCTCTAATATTTAAATAATTAAAACAATTTTATTTATTATAATTAAGAAATGCTGAAATTAAAAGACACAAACTAAGTTGATGTTTTTGTAGAAAACCCTGAACAAATAAATAAATAATTCCTTTAATAAAAATAATAAAACCAAATATTTCACGAAATCAACCAGAAAATTAAAACATTTCTTTTTGGTTGACGTTACGGACGCGATTGACTTCCTTTCTCAACACTAACAATTGTCAAAAATAATATAATATCAATGTGGTGAATAACATTGTGTAATATAAAACAATATTCAAAATAGGGTTGATATTATAATAGGTGGGCTCCGAATTATTCTTCCTAGCATCTTTAAAATATATTTAAATAATGACAGTCGGTAATATGATATTTTGGAAGTCTTCCGTTATAAGGAAACAATTAGGGTCAAATAATTTGTCCTTCGAAATAATAATAAAGAATATTTAGTTTGTTTCAAACTTGCCTTGGACTTCTTCAAGACAATAGGACTGTTAGATATATAATTATGGTATTTTAGATTATATAATCAATAATTCCCAGAGAAAATATTTTTTAACGGAAGGAATTACTTTGCATTTTCCTTTATCAATTCAATTATGGATCTCCAGTAAAAGTAAACTGAGGAGTCTCTCTAATTTTCTAACTATTTGTGATAAATTTACACGAAAAATGACCAGCAAATGCTTCTAGCATAAATTATATGATGTTTCAAAAATTTGTTGAATAAAAATTTCCTAATTAAAAAAAATTTAAATTAACTTTCAAAGTGCAGATTTTCTATTAATATATTATAAAGAAAGCCTATTTCTCGACTTGTGTCATATATAATAAACTCGTCGACAGCATTTTGATGTCAACATGTGTTTTTAGTTATTTATATCATAGAGATTCTGAGAATTCAAGATAGATAGTAATGGAACGAAATTTCTGGAATTTTTATTTATTTTTAGAATAATCAATTGTACTATACAAAAATAAATATGAATGAATCTAAATATTTTGTAATTTGATCTTTTCGAAATGTGTCATTTTAAAGCCAAAATGTATATATTGGCAAGTCAATCAAGTTTGACAAAAATGTAATCAAATTAGTGAATATCAAGTCACGTTTAGCAAAATAAATGAACCAAACGAACGAAAATTAGGGGTGAAAATGGTACAAGAGGGAAATGACTCACTCAATGATGTTTTTGAAAATATATACATAAACATTAAATGCAATCGTTTGAATTCAATCATGCACGATTCAAAAGTTTATGTGTAATTATTCTGATTGTTTATTATATTATCTCTATAGTTTTTAAATTGATTGAAAAATATTCTAAATATCCTAAATTAATAAAAACTTTTATTTTTTAATGTATATATAAATTAAGAGGGGAAATATTTAATTTATGTTAAAAAGTAGTTTTAATAAAAAGAGAATATTATTTTCTTTAATATTCTTTGATAGTCCATAACATTTACCTCTTAAACATTTATTATAGCTTGATGAAATCGAGTCAAGTATAACGTAATTTAATATCGAAGTGAGTGAGATAAGTGAAAAGCCAAAATGGGCAATTAATATTCTCTCCAGATATACTAAAAGTAGATATAAAAATGTTTAATTTAGGATAAATAATAATGTTAGGTTGATTTAGTACAAAAAAAAAAAAATGGTTAATCCCTGTCTGTAGATTGGAATAATAAATACCATTAAAAAATACATAGAGATAGATTATTTAAAATAAATTTTATTAATTTTTAAGATAAAAGATAATATTTTACATTGCAAAAGAGAAGGAGAAAGGAATATTTTTTTAATAATATTTATATTTTAAAATTTATTCATGTTTCATATATCTAGCCAAAAAATTTCATGAGAAGAGGAAACTTTATTTTCTTTTTTCTTTCTAGATGAAGTTCCCCTGCTTTAAATGGAGGTTCAAATAAGAGATCGAATCTTCAGCTGATGAAGTTTACAAATTAAAATAAAAATATCTAATCTTTTTTTTTTTTTCAATCCTTTCATATAATGATTAAAGAGTTATTTATTCTCAATAACAAGACTGAAATATGACAATATAATTCAATTGGGCAAAGTTGAGGTAAGGAAAGAACTAATGGTTAAAAAAACATCCCTAAAAAAAAATTCTTAGAAATAAAAAATAACGAATAAAAATCGAAACATTAGAAGATAAAATTAGGAGGTCCGGTGGCTTTAGATCGTATGGATGAATTTGTCCAAAGTGAGCCTGAGTCTCTGATAATGGCCCGCAAGGAGTGGGAGGAATGAAAATTTTGAAAGATAGAAAAATTATATTTTTTTAATATTTTATAATTTATTTGAGATTTATGATTCTTTTAGGTAACTAAATACATTTTTTGTTGGTGCCTTCTATGATTTAATAAAAATAGGATTTCAATTTTTTTTTTTTAATTTTAATATATTAATGAAAATTTTTAGGCACATTTTCTTTCTTTATTTAAAGAAAAATTTAATTTCATTAAAAAATATCTCATCCCAGTAAGCTGGCGCCACCTCCGAATTACTCTATCTATATACGTACGTGGGTTACAGCAAAAGTCATCCCACGTTAATACGAGCTAGGCAAGAAATTTTATAATATACAGTGGAGTCATATGCAAAGTATTGCGACTCCAGTAGATGGCACTGGCTGCCAAGACATTGAACTGAGTGAAGTGAGAAGTCACTGCCTGTTGAACAGCCGTGCAGGATGGATGGGACCCGACTTGGCCTTCTGAGAAGATAGCAGTTCTCTGAGGAAGGAAATGTAGTAAGTGATGCTCTACCATATCGGTGCCATAGATACCTATGTATCCTTAAGCGTGTATTTATGGGATATACATAATGTAATTAGAGAAATGAATAACATTTGTTTCTAATTTTGTCTTTTTCTATATCCTGATACAGATATCCATGCTCTTCAAAACTTATATATTATATATCGTAACCTTCAAATTGTATATTTTAAAATTTCTTACCTGCCCCCCATTATCATGAAAAAAATGGTTGTCATGGCTTTCGCTGTAACCATTATATATATGATAACTTTTTCTCACATAACTAGCATTTGACCAGCAAATTGCTGGAAGAACAACACTTATGCGAAGATGTTATTGTTTCATTGTTCTTTTTTGCCGAAATGTATGTTTTTTTTGCTTGTGAAATAGAGAATTACAGATGTAATTCTGCCTATTTAATCCTCTCTGTAATTACATGTTATGTAAAATATCATTGACAAAATAATAATGTGTCCATTTTTTATTAGAGGCGATATATTTATAATTCTTTGATGGAGATCTTTCTTTTTTTTTTTTTTTTTTGACCAAGTACATGAATAGACCGAGTTAAATTCAAATAAAACAACTAGGGTATTTTTAATTGTAAAAGATCTAATTTGGTTTTTTTTGTTAGACTTTTCAACGAATACACATTTATTTGTCACCAAGTTATTAATGACGTAAGATTAGAGGTCCCATTTGGCATATTTATGTAATTTATTTTAATCAAGTCATTACCTACCCCATTTTGGTTGGCTTAAGAGCGAAGAAAATAGAAATGGGACAGACGTACAAGTGATGAATTCAGTTTTTTTTTTTTTTTTTTTTATAATATTGATGCAAATGTCAATAGATCAGGTGGCAGAGACAGACATCATGAAGAGAAGGACTCTTGGGGGCGTGTGTGCAAGTTAACGAGCATGTTTTTGTTTTTATCGACAAGCGACCAGGGAGTCATCATTGGCGTCGTCCTGTTTTTCCGTTTCTCATTCAATTTTTAAAACCATGTATTTGTATGTCTTGTGTTGTCAACTATTTACTCTCTCTCTCTCTATCTCTCTGATTCCAAAAAAAATTCTCTCCCTTCTCTGGGGATTTGAAGTTTTAGGTGCAGTATTTAGGCTTGGTGAAATAGCTAAGAAATAAAATTAATAAATAAATGATATTCACATACAGACACATAGGGAATAAAAATCTTTAAACATTTTTTTGAATTATTAATTCGTAACATAAAACATTTTTATTTCATTTCCTCCACAAAAGTTTTAGGATTATTTTATTCTGTCGGTTAGACATTTATTTTTAATTGGTATATTAATAAAATATAGGGCAGGAAGGTAGCTTTAAAAAATCCGAATAAACAAATGATTTCAATAATGAAATAAAATTCCAGAGCTGCAGTCAGTATCTATTTTATGTTTTTTTTTTTGCCTTTGGTAACTCAGGTTATAATATTTGATTATATTTAAATGATTCAAATTAATTGTGAATAAAATTTATTTATTTGAAGGTCGGCTGAATCTATAATCTCTCAATTATTGAGTTCCCCCATGACGTGTCTTTTTGCATAGATATTTGGAGATCAAATCCCTCCTTTGATTTATCAAAAAAAAAATTTTTTTTAATTGAATGAAATAAGAATTTATAAAAAAAATCTCGCGTATCGGTCGCACATCACACAACCTACCGTAAGGTAAATTGAGTGTTGTGCAGCCTTCATACCAGATTTTTGCGTCGAGTGACCTTCTACGAAGTCAGTTCACAATTTTATATTAACTTTCATTTTTTTTTAATTTTCGTTTGTGTGTATTAGTAAATTATCAATTTTATAAAATAAATAAAAGGTCAAACGATATTGGAATAAAGGATATATTTCAAGATTACCATCATACGAGAAATCTCATAGTGATTTTTAAAGAAATCTCTCTGAACCTGCGAATCTCTCATATCCTAGCTATTCCAGAGCCAAAAATATTCAAAAATTTAACTTAAACCTCAAATTTAATTGCTAAAATTTTTTCTCACCCTCCCCAATCCCAATATTAACGGTCAGAGATAAATGAAATTTTTTTGATAATCACTATTAATTAGCAATTTCGAAGCACATGAATATATTAACCTCCATTTGTTATGCCACTGGCAGTTATTTAAGTGCCAGACTTGTCTTCATATTTAAAAATAAAAAAAAAAAAAATAATTATAACAGCCATTATGAAATAAATGATAAATTTGTTCTAAAGTTCTTAAATGGAAAAGAATTCTCAAAGATTATCTTTTTCTAGTTTAAAATATTAATTTTAACTGCCAAATTGATAGTTATTAACCGTGAAGCTTCTTTTAACGTTAAGGCGCAATTAAACTATTAAGTTTTCTCATAATTATCATATTGGTTTGGTAATCTTTCCAAAAAAAAAAAAAAAAAAAAAAAAAAAACAAGTTGTCAAGCCAAGAAGACAAGTTGTTAAATTTTATTACTATTGAAAGAATTTGACTACAATTTTCTTAGTATAATATAATGAAGACAAAAAAAAAATATTTGCAGCCAATTTTCTTTTATTTCATAAGCAGGGGGGGGGGCTTAAGAGGGGAAGGGGGGACTCCCTAAAGTAAAAAAAAATTGAAAAAATCAATTTAAATTTTTAATAAAATAATGAAAAATCTAATTTAATTTATATTAAGAACCAAATGCAAATAAAGAAAAATCAACTTTAAAGATTATATAAAAAAAATTTTATTTAGCTCCCCCCTACAAAAAAGGGCTAGCGTTTCGGTTCTTAGTCTAGTTCATCTTCAAAGCCGACTCACTATAAACATGAATTTATCAGCAAAACACAAAATTATGGTCAACGAAAGAATGAAGAAGGCCTTAACTAAAGGCCGAAATATTAGCCTGGTAGGCATATGAAATAAAAGAAAATTGGATGGTTTTTATTGACTCCATATAATCATTCTCCAGTCACAACATCATTCCAGATTTCTATATAAAATAATTGTCCAAAGAGAGAATTTATTTTATCTTAAAACTCCCTATAATTAACATGAGTACCAACCTTATCTTTGGTAAAGAGGCTGAGAAGGGCGAGGGTTTTGTTGAAGGGAAACTCTTTCTTAATATCTATATCAGAGAGGAGGGTACACTCTTTAATTGCCCGAGGGCCCAATGTGTTAGGAATCCAAGTTAACATTTGAAAAAAAAAAAAATTCAATCTAAAAAGTGTGAGATGTGAAAAAGAAAAAAGATGAATATAAAACTTTTTATTATTATTTGATTGTATTGAGAAGATCTATACATATTTTGATATTAAAAATTTTTTTTATATATGTATAAGAAAACCATATAAAAAAATATTCCCAATAACGATAGATTTAATTATATTTTCTGATATAATCATTAAGGAGACATTTTTTACTCCCACCATCCAATTTCGCTGTCGTTTCTTTTCCTTTGTATCATTTAATATTTTATCCTTTGAACGAAACGAGAATTGCAGGTTCTTTATATAGAACAGAAATTAACGACGATGCACAGAGGAAGAAGATAATGGCATCTGGTCTTCATCAAAAAAGGTATATTTAATACTTTAATGGTTCCGGATTAAACAAATGAACATTAGATATTCAACACTCGCTTTTTTCCCTTTTTTTTTTTTTTTCTTCTAACCAAGAGTGATAATCTTGGAAATATGCACTTGAGAAATAATTTATGATATAAATTGACAAAAAAAAAAAAAAGAGAATTTTTAAAGGGCCAATAATGACATGATACTTTCTATACATTTGAATATAATATAAAAGAAAAGGTATAACAATATTATGTTATAAGAAAGTAAGTCGAAAATAACGTTTAATTGGCTCTAAAATTTCTCAAGGCGGATATGATTTATATATAGAATATAAAAGAAATATACAGAGAAAGAAGATACGAGAGACCATAGGCATGCATAAATTTCTTGCAAACCAAATGACCAACCAACCAAGAAATTAATATTTCATTGCTGCTGTTGAGGAAGTTTACTTAAACTCAGATGTAAATGTAGGAGTTAAGTGTAGAAGATAACTCTAATACCATTTGAAAAATTAATTTTTCGACTAATTCCTCCAATGTTCATATAGAGCGCATCAAAAATGCTTAGAAGAGACAATTTCTAGCGAGATTTAACAATTCTGCATGCATGTTTCTCTTTAAAAAAAAGTCTGAATCGAAAAATCTCCAGCAACCGACACGATAATATAAATAAAATCAAAGGACTGATTAAAGGTGAGGAAATGCTGGGTAGATGAAAATTCTGAGAAATGCCAAGGACTTCTTTTTATTAGGCAAATTTTTCGACCAAATTGACGTTAGCCTCAGTGCCACAATGTGATTATTAAATAGGTCTCTCCAAGCAATTTTATATTATCATCGGTCGCAGGTCCATTACAATGTGGCACTAAGGCTAATGTCAATTTGGCCGAAAAATTTACGAAAAATGGAGCCTGAGAAACACCTGGTATTATTGTATTTCTCTGAACCTTTATATAAATTTTCTCTTTGCTTAAATCCACTAAACAATCCCTAACAATATTAAATTAATGTACTTAGCTATTCATTCGCACTTTTATTATTTTCTAATATCCATTTTCCACTCTCTCTCTCTCTTTAAGCTCTCTTATCAAATGGAAAGTTCATGGCCGCAGAAACCAATCTCCGCCAGGATACTCTGTCCTGTGCCATCTCGATCCAATCAGAGTTTAGAAATTTCTCTGAGATCGAATTTAATTTTATCATTCCATTTATCTATAATAACTTTACTTTTTTTTTATTACTATCTTTAATACATCTTTATTATTGATTCTCTCGGGAATCAAATTTAAATTATTAAGATTAATTATCATTAATTGAAATATTAAAAATGATTGTTTCTTTCCTTCCATTAATCCGTAATCACCCTATTTGCTTAAAACATGGAAACATTCACTTGATAGCATCCAATGGGCAGCCCCTGAAGATATTTTACTCCTATTTGTAACTCCTCCTCATATATATTGATTTTTAGCTATCGAAAATAAATAAAAAAAAACTAAACCTATATTTATTTGCACCAGGGAATTTCCTTCTAAACTAATGAGAATGTTCTTTTTTGAGGAGGTTCTCTCTCTCTCCTCGTATAGATGCCTCCAGCAAAAGAAATTGGCATATTAAGAAGAAATGTCAGTTTTAATTCGTGAGGCTTGTGGGAACAATTTCAGTAGAGAGAGAGAGAGAGAGAGGTATTTAAAGTCATTTCTTAATATCGAAAAAAAGTAAAGGCATAAACAAAGGGCCTTTTAGAGAAGTGTGTTAAAATATTAAAATTTAAAAAAAAATGATTGGAATTGTCTGCTAATTATGAAATAATCCCAAAATACTAAATTTATTTGTATAATGTTCGAAAATATTGATTTTTTTTTTTGAAGCTCTGAAGTAAAAATAATTCGAGTTGGAAAGCTGGCGCACAGAACATTGACTCGTTCACTTAATTTATACTATGAAATATTCGTTAAAATTTTTATTTTGGTTATATATTATTAGAGCACCAAATTTCTACATTTTGATTCAAATTAGTCAATCGGAAGTACTAGTTTTATACCAATATTTCTAATTTTTGCCTTTTAATTGTTTTGGTTTCATAAAACATATGTCATTTAACAAACTTTAAATATTGCTATCACAAATTTAAAAGTACATCATATTTACTTACTTTATATCAAAAATAAATTAAATTATTTGGTATTTAAACTTTTAAATAAATTGTGGATCGCTCAATCGCAAACGATTGTTTTGTTTAATCTTTAAAGGCTAGTCCAAACCGCCTCTCATCAATACCCAAAAAAAAAATTAAATATAATTGAATAAGTAATATAAGTAGTATAAGTAAATAATATAAGTATACAAAAAATAGATACAAAACTCTCCTACTCTTCTATGGAATATGAGATGGGATTGCTCTACCGATTTCTCCAAATTGTAATATCATCTTATGCTCTCCTAGGACTATAAATTTGTAAAGTTTCATCAATCTCCGATGTGTGGTTCTAGAAACTTAAGCCAATACACACATCAAGATTTTTTTATATTTTTGAGGAGGGCCTTTTGACTTGAAACGTAAAGATATTTTTTTTTTTTTAATTTTTCATGATCATAACACTTTTCCATTTCTATTAGATATAATATTACGGTAATAAGATCTAACAAAATAAAAATTCCAAAGAATAAAAGAAAAAAGTAAGAAATAAATTGCACCCTTTGAAATTAGAGTTAATTTTACATAAACGGTCAAAGAGAACACTTTTTTTTGTTTCGTAAAAATATACTTAGAAATATTAGTATCCTCCCCCCTTACAATTTAATAAATGAGAGACAAACAACGGACATTATTATATTATCTTTATGTCTATAAATATAATGGAAACAGATGTCGAGAGAAAAAAATCCCCCTTTTTTTTTTAATATAAATTTCATTCATTATAAAAAAATAACCATAGAGGTTAAAAATCAAGCGGATATGGATTTAATTCTGGATTTTTTGATATTATATTTTGGCATCACCCGATATAGGTCAGAGCATCAGGGAGAATAGACATCGTTGCCAAATATCTTCCCCCTCCTCGCTTCTTGTTTCTTTTTTTAGAGACTGGAGCGAATGGTCAATGTATTGAGAAAGCATTTCTTTGATTTTTTTTTCTTTCATTTCTACTTTTCTCTATCTAGTATTATTATTTTTAGTCGGTGCTGTTGCTACTATTGAAATAAAAATATTCGAAATGCAAAAGAGGCCGTTCTCGAATTTGAAAATGTTCTTTCATTCCATTATCATTATTCAAAAGGCGTAGGCAGCAAGGACCATGCTAGGCAGCTTTAGTATCGTGTCATAAGTTGAGTTTTGCAAGAAAATTGAACTGAGGAGAAGAATGAATTTAGAGAATATTAGAATATTGAAACAATTACAATTACGTCTTTTGTTATGTGTTCTTTTAATTGAAATTGGCTGGAAAATATTTTACTTTCTATTTGTGAGAGGAATGTTAAAAATTGAGCAGTTATTGCATATGATAAATTCAAATCAACATTGATATAGTTACTAAAATTAATGTATTATTAACGAAATCTTATTAAAAAATCATAATAATCTGGGCAAAAGTGTCATGTGCTTGGCTCCGAACCAGAGAAGGCCCAGAACTAATCAATAAAAAAACATGGGAAGCAGCAAAAATTTCGGAAGCAAAATTTAGGAAAGAATAAAGATTTCAATATTACAATGGATTAAAGAATATTAGCAACGATATCGAGCCAGTGATCAAAATTCTTTCTTATTCAATGAAAAAAAAATCCCATTAAAAATAAATAATTTTTATTAATATTTAATAGTAAAGCTATTAATCAATTGCTAAGGTGAATTAGGGAGAGGAAAAGGGCGTGTGCACCGGGAGTTGGTCCGGATTCCGACGATTGGATATGGTGTGTGCCATCAGTGCACGATTCACCAGAGGAAAATAAACGGAAAATGATTTTTTTTTCGTAGGTTTTGAGGGTTTTTATACCTTTAATCAAAGGCTCTTTAAAAAATATCATCTCATCTATTTAAGCTTTTTCCAACAACAAATTCGATCTTTTTTTTGGTTAACTAAAATTTTACCCAGTTTGATCTTAAATTTTTTTTTATCGGGAATTTTTATTTTTTTCGGGATTTCTCTCTTTAGATGTACGCCCAAATTCGTCCCCCTCCCTAAAGCAAGGACTAAATCTCATTTAATAAAATAAAAAAAGCATTTTGCATTATATTTTGGCAGTTATTAATTTTAATATATTATAGAAAATAAAGATACTATAATATATTTCTTATGAAATAAACAAAAAAGAAAGAAGAGGTATTGCTTGGGGCATAAGTTCCAGTGATTAATATTTTTATAAGGTTACTAAAAAATAAACTGGTTACATTTAATTAGCTTAATAATATTCCAAATGGATCTCCATAATGGTAATCGGGATCAAATTGAAATGGCTAATTACAATAATATAGAATCAAATAAAAAACAAACTTACTGACATAATATTATCAATAATAATAGACTTTTGATGGACGAGAAGTAATTTTCTTTGAAACATCAAAGAAGGAGAGACAAGATAAATATTAGCAAGAAGAAAAAAGACAAATGACATTTAAAAAAAGTTGGCTCCGAACAATGAAGTTAGCGTTTAGATTTTGATATTCAAATCAGGTTTTGACACCTGTTTATCCTTAAAAAGAGGATAATGATAAAGTCGCTGGAATAATAATAATAATAATAATAATGTCAAAAAGCAAGGCAGACAACTTTATCAAGTCTAATCTAAAACATATGAAGCTCCCCTAACCATTTGGTGTAACTTTCAAAAGTTTACCTGAGCTGAGGAGAGCTTTTAGGGAAATAGGAGATTATAATTTTCCTAAATCTAACAAGTTTATATATTATATTAATATTATATTAGTTTTATTATATTATTATAATATTGGTCTTTAATTAATTTTAATGATATGTATTAATTATAATTAATTAATTAATATTAATTTATTAGCAAATTTTTAAATTTTATTTAACAACAAAATCCCAAATGAGAACTTCCCTTTGGATATCTTGGTCTGGGTATGATAGAGGATTTCAATCTACCAAGACTGTTCTTCAATATAGTTGTAAATTTTTTTTTTGGAAATTCGAAAAATAACAGCCTTCCTTGTTCTACGGAAATGGGATTATACTTTAGAGAGAAACACCTGCATAGAGCATTTTGTCCATAATTTCCCATTTTTTCTAAATTCCATCGTTTTGTTTAAATTTTATACTTTAAACCAGGTAAATGTTATAATTGTTCAATCGGAAATATAAATTTGTTAACAAGTTTTTCACCTTTTTATTTATTTATTGTTTTGGATTTATATATGTATAATTCGAGATCGGCCTTCTTTTTTTTCCATTTGGCATTATTTTAGACAGGGACAAAAATATTATTGAAATAAATATATAATATATAAATTTTCGATCTCCATAATAAATTTCAAATTCATGAATTAAAAAAAAAAATATGAACAAAAAATTTAATTTCAAATTTCTTGTTCTAGAGTTGATGTTAAATTTCTACATTTATAAACTATTTATGCAAGAAAAGTCATTGATAACTGTTATCGTTACAATAACCACCAATAGCCAAGGCAAATACTTGCTAACCCATATAGAGAAGATTATACGCTATCTTATAGAGACAACCAACACACTTGACGTTTATCTGGCTCTATTTTGGCCCCCGGGTCGTTTCTAGCACCCTTTGAAATTCATCCCTCAGCCCAAAAACCCTTTCAACCACCCTACGAATTAAAATGTAAATTTAACTCGCCCAAAGTGACTGGACCAAGCTCCAAACTATCCCCCACCCCTCTCTCCCATCCCCTTAATCTCTTCTTTCTCTAAATAAGAAGGAAAAAGTCATTTTAACTAGAAAAAAAAGTACGAAGAAAATTAAAGATAAAAATACTGTTTTTTTTTTTTAACCTTACGTTCTGCTTCCTTTTTTAATATTTCATTTCTTAATTTAGCTTTAGAAGAAGAAGGTAAAAAGAATAATTAAACAAGTTAGTTTTTTTTTAATAAACAACAAGAAGAAAACTAAGAAATATGTAAATTTTATATAGTAATGAAATTAATTTAAAAAAATAAAATAAAAATGAATTTTCTTCTTAAGCAAATTGTTTTTTATTTCACCACTTCAAGGATCAATGTTAAATAAAAAAAAAAAAAGACTATTTTAATTAATTTTTAACTAAATTTTCTTCAATAGAACAAATACATTCATTCGTATACCGTATATAGTTTATTTTCAAATATCAAAAGCTTATTTATTTTTCTGGGTTGGTCCATATCGTATTTTTTATTATTGGCAAAAATACTGGTATTTTAATTTTTTTTTTTTTTTGTAATTTAAATATTTGGATTGGAAATAAGTCAAACGACAAAACGATATTTCATTAGAATAATTTAAGACCCCGTTGAAGATGAAAGGCGACGGGTGGGGATTGATGGACGGGGGGAGGAGTATTTGTTAGAATGGATTTTAGTGGGTTATTCAGAGTACAGGAAGAGGACCAGGACCCAGGATACAGAGAGGAGAGAATCTGTCACCCTGGGCGACTGACAGACAGATAGGGATGTCGATCGAATCGTTTCAACTAATTCTCTCTCTTTTCCTCTCTTTATATATACCACGGTTTGATGCTGGTGGTCGTTGTTGTTGTTGATGTTTAGTGTCATGTTTGTAGGTTTGGAGACAATGAAAGACATATAGATGAAGAGCAGAGAGTTGGACAAAGTAGAAGTGTGTTAGTGTCAAGTTTGGACCAGATTCAAGTGAATTGAATGTATTGTTATATATTGTTTATATATGTTATCTGTGTGTGTGTGTGTGTGTGTGTATGTGGGTGGCATTCTGAAGTTACTCTCGGTTCCCCTATGTTTTAGTTGATATGCTGTGGACGACTAGAATCGATCCTTAATGACAACATCTGTTAGTGTACTACTGATTGAATTACATATATATCTTATAGTTATGTGGTACAATTAAAATCCGAGATTATGTACAATTAATTAGGTTTTATGAATAATTACAGTTTAACGCTTAATAAAATTAATATTGTTTTTCTCCAAGGTGAATTAATAGTGTAATAAAGTGAGAAAACCACCAAATTTCATTGAATTAAATAAAGTGGTTAAGAACTATTATAATACCAGGTGTGATTAGGTTTAATCTTTTGGACAAGAAGTTTAATAAGCATCATTTAAAATGACGACAAAACAATAGCTGTTATTGTTATTTAGAAGAGAGAGAAAATCCACATCGCTACAGACTTCAAAATTAAAAAGAAACTTACAAAGAAAATAAAACCAGTTCAGTTTATTTCAGAATTCTTATAACTCTAAAACGGTCAAAGGTCAAAAGATGCTCTCTAGGCCACTTCAAATCTACTATCCCCCTCTGGACAATTTTTTGATTCCTCTTAATCAGGAGAGCTACATGAAATTCAAAATCATCAAATTTCATATGTTTTAGCTACTATTAAATTTAGTATTTTCGAATTTCATTTGGATCTTTTAAATGAAACAAAAGATATGTTTAATTATTTTTGAGGAGGATAGTACACCTGCCCCCCAGATTCTTTAATCAAGTTCCACAATTCATACATCTCTAGAATTCCGAAAGCGGTCTCAATACAAATAAAAATTAAATAGATTTTGTAAAATATACATATTTTATAAAAATGAATTAATTTTTTTTCAGTTTTCTGTTTGAAAATATGTTTTACGTTAATAATAAATAAACAATGTTAAAGTTGTGTATACATTTTTTTCCAGCAAAAAAATTAGTAAATAAAAAATTCCTTCTGATTGTGTCTATCATTTGTTTGTTTAGGTATCATATATACATATAATAGATATACAATGGATTCATGAATAATTAATTCGTGTTTATAAATAAAAGACATTTTGGCAGGGCATTATCGTGGTTTATTTTAGTAATTAATAATACAAAAAATGTTACTAATATAAGGTAATACAAAGTTT
>JAAAKE020050779.1:2594-26076 GCA_010014785.2 Anisolabis maritima
TCTCTCTCTCTCTCTCTCTTTCTCTTTCTCTTTCTCTATCTCTATTTCATTTATTCTTAATATCTTTCAAGTTAAAAATAAACCTCACGAAACTTTAAAGTAAAATTCTTTTTAAATTTATATTAATATTTTTTTATCTATTTAAATTTCCTCAAAATAAATTTATTTATTTTTAACTCACCTGGCAAAATACGCCAATTTTTACTTATTTTGAATATAAAGAACAAAATTTTGATTTGTCGCCTTCAATATAAATATTGATTTCGAATAATTGTTTTGTTTTTTTTTGTGATTTAATTTATTGAAATCAAATACTTATAATATATTTAATGTTAAATTTTATTATGAGACTCGGATGATTAAATCTTAATTGAAATATAACTTAAAATTTTTATCTAATCACTTTCAGTGTTTTGTTTAAAGGTCCTATTTTTTTACTAGACACGTGGCCCACTTTTAATTGTAGTTTTTTATTTTCAAAATTTTAATTAATTTTTCGTTAGAAAATTTTCTGTTCTCGGGTTTTTTAAGAGTTTGCGGATCCGGATACGTAGGGAGAAAATTTTGATTAAGACTATCAAATTCTCAGGGACTAAAATCGTCTATTTCATTATTTAATATTTTAATAATCACTTGTATATTGGAAAAACAAAGGGCTCTAGGCACATATGGGGTGGAATGTTTTTAGGGACCCTATATCTAAGGGCTTAGACGAGCATTATTTTCTCATAAAGGGTAGGGAAAATAGTGTGATCGTCCAAAAATACGATCTCGAGATTTTGATTGTTCTTGACTTTTTGAACCTCCTTGAAAATACCATTATTATAGTTAATTATGTGGTACTTTACCTGAAACTTCACTTTATTTTCAAAATCGAGGGGGGAGGGATTTAAACAAAGTTTTGTTTTTGGATTTCCGATTGGATTTATCACAATCATGTGCTCTTGGGTGAGCCGCCTGATACTGGAATATTACGCTCCTTAACATTAGAAAAGAAAATATTTGTTTTGAGAAGAACCACATAATTTTAATTTTATCCAGGAATTTATATTTCCTTTTTCTTTATTGTTAAAAAATAAAATTATTAATCCGCCATATGTTTTGCCCTGGTTGGGTCATTAGGAAATAAAGACAGAATTATACCAATAAAATCTAGACCTATATAATATGTAATAATTTTTTTTGAAAGATTGAAATTATTAATAGCTAAATAGCTTACTAGGCCCAGATATTTTTTTGAATGTTTCTAATATATTATAGATAAATATTAATATTAGCTTATAAATGTTTCATTAAAAATATGGTATGACTAACCGCATATTACTTATGCTTACTTTCTCTTACCTACTTAGGTAAGATATAATATAAGATATAAGTAATATATGCCGCCGATATTTACGGAAAATCCAAACGCACTTTTCTATTCTATCCAGTGAACTTTATTAAACTAAGTATGTACCATTTTGATCGATTACTTTTTGCCATTTTTTTTGTATAATTTGGAAACTATAGAATCTCTGTGGTTTCTGGCCGAAAAATTACGCAGTTGGTTTTCACAGACCTCTTTTGAAGTCAATTTTACGCCAATAAGGAAGATCTGTAGCGAAACAAATGGTGGGACGAAATCTGGACTGAACATGTCCTTCCTAACCAAGCTCTCTTAATTTTTGCCAACTCGTCAAAGTTGTGTGTTCTGCCGTTGTCATGATGGAACACAACTCCTTTTCTTTTGATCAATTCCGGCCGCTTTCTTTTAATTGCCTGCTGAAATCTGGTTAATTGTTGACTTGAGGCATCTGAATCAATCGTTTGACCAGGTAGCAGCACTTCATGATACCGATTCCCTTTGCAATTCCAAAACCATCAATATATAATGAGAAAGTATTGCGATAGCAAAAAAAATTTGATGTCGAAATATCAACGGAAATACCCGTTTTGTGGTCCCCTTGGTCTAGAAAATGCTTCTCGCAAAATAGTTTCTCTGTGTGTATGTATATGAACAAAATTTCCAAAAACGCGGCTGAAACTTTATATTTAAGTAAGGTACCTTAGTCGCATGCACCTCGAAGCTTTTCAATAAAATTGGCTAAAGAATACTAGTACTTTACTGATCTACTTTTTTTTAGTTTTTTTTTTTTTTTTCGATTTTCTTAAAATTCGCTCTAACGATTTTGATTAAAATTCATATATTTATTAGATATTATTTATTAGATGATTTTTGAAATGTATTAACCCTTGTGTTTGGGGCCCACTTTATTTAGTCTTTTGCCGTTGTTCCGGTAACCGTTTTATTTCTTAAAATACTCTAATGAAATCGATTAAATTAGTATTAATTGCCATTAAACGGATAGCACATACACAGATTTTCTTATTTTAGGTAAGAGAAAATTGTATGATGTGCGTTTAGTCACACCATATTTTTTCTTTTTTTTTTTTGAGACATTTGTTCACAGGGAGACGGACAATCTATTTTACGAGATTTTTTTTTAAATTTAGGAGAATTCAAAACATGTATTTCTGTTGAAATCCCGACATCGAATTTTTTATGCGATCATAATACTTTTACTATACTGAAATAATGGAACGAGTATATATATCAAGAGAAAATAATAAGTAATTGACTTACTCGAAACGCTGCTTTTTGTATTACTACTATTTTTTTTTTTTTATCTAAGTTAAAATCACCATTGATTATATCATGATGTTATGTAATATATATTTAAATTTTCTGCAAAAACAAAATACTTATTAAATTTAATTCAAGGAAACTATTTTTTTCTTTCAAAATTTTAGTTTTATTTAAACACGTGTGGTGATAAAACCAAGGATTATTCATTGCCTTTAATACTTATTTACAATTTTTTGACTTTTAATTATTCTGATAAAAACTGAGATAAGTTCCTTTTTTTTTTTTTTAACATTTATTATTCGATTTATCTTGAAACTGTCTTTTAAACAATTTGGGTGATTAATTCCTGTTTTCCCTGTTTTTGAGTTCTTTTTTCCAACTTTTTTCCTTTATTTTGCCATATACCATACTTATATGCGAATTATCTTGACGACCATCCGTCCCGGATTCTAGCATTGTGTTCCACATTAATAGGCTTTCCTGTAATTTAACATTTTGTTCTATTACGTAATTAAATTTTTTCTCATATTTCTGTCAACGCATCACAATTAAATCTATATATTAAAAGATATGACCAAGTGCAATATTTACGAGGAATTAAAAAAAAAAAAAAAAGTAGGGATTTGTGACGAGTTACCTAAAAAAAAATTCCCTCTTGTACCTAAATACAACGAATCCATTTTTTAAACAAAAATTATTTTTTATTTTTACTTTTTTTATTACATGAAATTAAAAAAAAATTGCTACCTAATCAAATAAACTCTGTATAAATCATTTGGGAGTATCTAAAGTTATATGATAATTTATATTCAAATGTCATGTATTTAAATAATATAAACTTGACAACTCTATACACTCACTCTAAGTTGTCTGATGATGTCCTTCTCCTATTAAAGCCGAAACGTTTCAACAAATTTGAAAAATTTGATATACCTTTTGGTCTTTATATCATTCATTGACTGTTTATTCTTCTCTCTTGTCTATATCATTTAAAAAAAAAATTGGGAAAAAATCCTCTCCCCTTCCCAGTATTTCATCCTGGAATGAACCGATGAAAAAATATTCATCCTAATTTTATAACTTAAGATTTTTTATATATAGAAAAAAATTCTGCTTGAAATACTAAATAGGTCCAAAATTTTATATATTCTCATACATTTTATTAGTCAATTTGTTTTAATAAAAAAAATTAAAAACAGTTTCTTTCTTATATACAAGTATATATATCTAATAAATATGAGCCACAGAGATAAGAATACAGGTGTACCGATTTTCGGGCACTCTTAGTTCCAGAGCCTTGGCGGATTAACCGTTTTGCCGGACCATCCGATTTCCCACCTTAATAATAATTCCTCAACACACCCCTCTAATTATACATCTCCCATGTCTCTAAACCACCAGGGATTGCTAGAAACTTAAACAAACTTTAAACGTAAGTGAATAAATGAAATGAATATATGAATGATTAAGTAAACAAAAGAATTAATTAAATGTAATAATTTTTCACGTAACAAGTACTGATTCATCAGTTCTTGTTCCGAAATGAAGCTACGTTGCTCTAGCTCTTTAATTCCTTCACTTATTAAATCAATCAACTTGTCAATGGAAATTCTTTCAGCTACATTCGCCATCAAGTTCCCTGACCATCAGTTGCCGGAAAATCGGTGCTGCACCTGTATAAGAATGTGACTCTGAAGTTTTAATTCTATAATGTACAAAGGCACGAATAAAAAGCATAAGAATTAATTGTATTATTGTCTAACTTTATGCAAATAATTTGATTCAAAGTCTGAAAAGGAAATTATAAAATTGTGTCGAAACGTCTTCGAGATCAAAACAATCATGTTTTTAATTCTTTTTCGGGATCTGAACCCATTTTATTTAAATCAATTAGTAGACAATATAAATTAAATAAATTTTATCGCTTAGGACGGAAAGAGAACCACTGACCCTTGGAATTCGAAGCGACTTCTCTATCCCTGCTCAAAGGGCAAGCATAGCAGAGCTTTTATTTTGGCAGACTCTGATTTCCCTTCTACATATAAGAATAAAATAACAATTTTCGTATAATAACAGCCGAGTAATTTGAAATCATTAAAGACTCCTTGTTATAATAGGGTCATGCTCATTCCACGAATAGGATTATTTTCGCGAACTTTTAGTTTATAACTACAAAAGTTACTAGCTAGCCAAGAGTCCTTGGCCTAGAGACACTACTATTTTTAAAATTAATTCAGGTTTGATGATCAGATTTAAATTCTAATTTTTTTTTTTTTAAATTCTATTAATAATAACATTATCTTCTAGAACATTATTGAATATAATCTTCAACATGGCACTATATCATAAAAAAGATAAAATAACATCAGAAAGCTTTCTAAAGATGATCAAATTATGATAAAGAGAAGCTAAAATATGAAATTTCACAAAAATCTTTACAAACACATTTGTTCTATCCAAAGATCGATAATATTATTTAAGGAGCTAGCTTGGTCCTATAATTCCAACGGCAGTTTTTATATATTTTGGTATGTTTTAAATAAATAAAATAAAATGGAACTCACGTGGCCACCGATCCATTGTTCATCTGTCCTTGGTTTGCTTAACTTCTGCGATTCTCGTTATTTATTCTTCATCTCCAAGGCCGACGGCTTTTGTTTTTTTTTTTTTTACTAATAATAATTTAAATTTTAAAGGAAAAAAATCAAAGAAAACAAATTATTCGTTGCCCCAATGACTCCTCGCTTAGGATAACCAATCATTATCTGTCACATAACTGATGAGATGAGATATCTCAATTATAGTTCAATAAACAAATTGAAATTCTTCTACGTCTATGTTCTTGTCTTGGAGATTTCGGAAATTTCCAAAATTAATCCCTTCCCAAAAAAAAAGAAGATATTTCATAACCAAATTAAAATGCTCTTATGATTATGAAATTTTTCCTGAAGCAGACATTTCAAGAAATGACTGGCTACTGGAAGACTAATGGGTTACAGTCTTTTTAATGTTTAAGTGATTAATTGAGAAACCAACTCTTTTGATTGAATTTTTTCTCATTGGCAAAAGAATCTTGAATGTTTATGACTATAATTCATTTAGATCAGCGGTTCTCAACCTTTTTCATTCGGCGGAGCGCCAAAAGATGAAATATTTTTTCACGGACCGGTAAAAAAATTAAAGAAAAAATTTCTCAAAAAATAAATAAACAAGTATAATGTTAAATAAATAATATCCATCCATTCTTTATAAAAACAAATGTAAAAATTTAAAGCTTTCGGGACAAAATAAATTAATAAAAGCTATATTCGTGTTAAAAAACTTAACACTATTTAAAAAATATAATTTAACTTTCTCAAAATTCTGACGAACCACTGATTTAGATTAACCTGAATACCCCCCCCCCCCCCCTCTATTCGAAAATTTTTTCCAGATATACGCCAGGAGAAGGACGGGGTGGAAAAATGCAAATTTCCATCAAACAAGTTTATTTGAAAATCTCTTATAGGTTAATTCAGAGCTAACAAGCCCCACTCTGGTTATATAAACGATTGTTTTTAAAAGTTCTAAAAATACTTACTATACCATATATATATATATAAATCTGACCATGACAGGGTCATAATCACCGGATGCCATTCATTCTCTTAAAATTAGAAAAATTTCATTTTCTTTCTATTCACGTCCGTGAAATAAAAAAAAAGATAATTTTATATAATTTGTTGAATAATTTCAAACACACATACATGCACTTAATAACCAAAATTTTTTACTCTATAATTTGTTTCCACATATAAATTGTAGAAGGAAGGAAGAGAGAAAGGCAGATTTTAGAATTGAGATGTCTATACATTTAATAAGAAATGTTATTTAAAAGATTTTTTTATATTTCGTCATCGAAGGCAATATAGATATATACCGATAAATTATATTTGACCATTATCCATCCTTATTTATTTACTACCACTTGCTATATTTATGTATGTTACATCTAATTTGTGGATTTGCCTATTTCAAGGAACGATAATAAAATCAGAATCAAGGAGACTCCTGCAAATTTTTAAAATTTTTTTTTAATCTAAGGAAAACCTAATTATATTTTATCCAGCTGAATCCTTCTCCCCGTTTAGTAAAAAATAATATATTTAAATAATAAGCGAATTTCCCCGCAATCAACAATAGTGATGTTAGTTTTATATATCGAATCTTTACTCTTATGTCGCGAATAGACAAGTGCCAATTTCACCAATTCGGCAAAAAATTTCCTAATAGGCTTAATTTACATACATATCTTCTTCTCTATCTCTATATATATAAAAGGCTTAAAAAAAATTTTAATTTCATTTGAACCGTATAGGCCCACCTACCGGGCCCCGTGTATTTATTTACCCGAGGTGCTTTCGTGCACGGAGACACACATCTCAAACCCAACCGACTTCTGGACATAACCATCTATCGGCACCCCGTAAATTTACTTTATTTCCTAACTCTAACTTCTCCTCCTATATTAATTTCTAGCTACTCCTATATCTAATTTCACCCGGCCTATTCTCGCTAGTGAGGATGTCCTAGTTTGAGGAGGAACTCTCTCTGTGCGAAGAGTATATCATTGAGAGGGAATCCTTCTTTACGTCCCGGAAGGGGAGTCATAGCAACTTCCACTCCTCGTAAAGTTGCCCGAGCGCTCTATTGTGGTGGGATCCAATGTTCTCCAATCCATGGCATACTTGAGGTTTTGTTTATATAAAATATTTTTTATTTAATGAAAAAATCCTTCCTCCCCGGATTGCGAACACCGATCTCCTGTGCAGAGCGGCGAAACCCTACCGATTGCTCCACGGAGCCCTCAATTAAAAAATTAAAATTAAATATAATTATATCATTAATTATAGAATAATAATTGGGAGCTTAATTTTAATTTTTAATTTTCTGTTTGTAACGCATGGGTAAAAAATGTTTCCACAAAAGAGACAGAGGGGGGAGGGACGAAAGCGGGCTGCTCAGCTAGTATAAAAATGTATTTTTTGATTATTAAAGAATTTGGAGAGAGCTGGTTTATTAGCATACATATCAACTGACATGTCGTCGAACCGACTTGAGTGCAAAAAATGGGATTTAATAGCGAACTCAGGTCTCTTGGAAAGCAAAAATGTTTTTGCAAGAGGCATGCACAATAGCGAATGACACAATTTGAAGAGATTTTTTTTACCATTTAATCATTAGCTTAACACTTTGGCTCTGAGGATGGTTCGACGTCAAATCAGCAATATAATATTTACAAATAAGGGATGTGAAATTTTCATTTTTATTTCCGCTCATTTTGACTATGGAATATATTATATGAAGAGAAAAATCACTAACTATGGCTTCCAGGCGCCATAAACACTCGTGTCCCTTTAGGCCACCCGTCCGAGATTGAACACTGCTTGACTTACTTGCCAACCAAGATCTTGCCTCTATCCCTTGGAGAAGAGGTCTCTCTTAACGTTCCAAGGGTCATTTTCGCTTCTCTACTCATAAACAATACACTTTACTAAAATTAAAAATCTGGATGACTGTTCCTCCAGGACGTCGGGCAAGTTCAATGAATAAATAAATGTTAAAGAGAATTGGTTTCTTTTAATCGAATTCCCACCACTTGTACGTATATTGTTTTAATTATTAAAAAGATTTCCTTACATTTCACTTATTTTTAGCTTTTACATTTAGTCATTAAATTGTTTTTAAAAAAATCTATTTGTTTCTAGTTATATTGTGTTAATCTGATATTTTCCCCTTTAAACTGGAAAATTTTCATTCTCACTTGTTATAAATATTTTCCCATCTTTAGTTGATGAATATTAATACGTAATAGATTTATTTCAAAATATTTCTTTTTAAAAATATTTTTTACTTACTAATTTCAGAAAAAAAAAACATCTCTATATATCCCTAATTTGTATATTTGTTCAAACTGGTTTTTCTATAAAGGGGAGATCAACTATATTGGGGTTGGATTCTAAAATCTTTTTGGGGTCTTTTTCCTATTTATATATATAGATATTTATATATCTAGGTGGTGGGTAGATGTAGCTAAGGTAGTCGGACTGGTTGATGCAAAAAATCTGGAGTGACTAAACGCACATCACACACAACTTTCTCTGCCTTAGCTGAGTGATGTTCTGTCACACCAAATTTTTTACGTCGAGCTGTTTAATCCCAATTTATTCGATGTCGTTAGGAAACAGTTCGTTTAAGAAACAGAGCGGTTACTCTTGCCGTTTAGCCGAACAACGGCAAAAAACTATATCAGTAAAGTGGGCCCCAAACAATTTTGGAGGGGGAATAGGATTAATACATTTCAAAGATCATCTAATAAATAATTGGTAAATTATTATAATCAAAATCGAAAAAAAAAAACTAAAAAAAGTAGATCAGTAAAGTACTAGTATTCTTTAGCCCATTTTATTGAAAAGCTTCGAGGTGCCTAGCTTAAATATAAAATTTCAGCCTCGTACGTTTTTTCGTTTTTGAGACATCTTGTTTACCCAGATACACAGAGACCATTTTGCGAGACCCATATTTTTAGAATCAGGGGATCTCAAAAAGTATATTTCCGTTGAAATCCCGACATAAATTTTTTTGGTGATTACAATACTTTCTCACTATCTATTTCATATATAGATAAGAAAAAGTAAAAATATTGTAGTTAGCGCTTCATCATTAAATTTATTTATATATTTCTATTTTTATAAAGTTACATATTTTTTGAATGAGAGGATTAAAAAAAATTTTTTTTTGGGCATTAGCCGGAAAAAGTTTTCCAAAAAGTATTTGTTTAGGAGATGATGGCTTTAAGACTATAAGTCAATACATGTTTTCTGATAAATAAGTGCGTGTTGATTGTTTTGACTTGGAGCTTCCCGGACGTAAACCAAGGGCCATCCACTTTCGCTGCCGTTACACCAACCACCCCGACCCAGTCAAAACAATCATCTGCACCAAATTATCTGAAATTTTTCTTTTCATTTATTATAATATGCTGTCTCCTTGCTTTTCGGGACCGCCTTCTTGCACGGCCCTGATTCCATTTCATATTCTTAAACCATAAAATTCTGCTAAACTTTAAAAACAAAATATATGCTTACCAACTAGTAAAATCATTTCATAAATATTATTAAACTTATTTTTTCATTAAAATATTTAAAGGGTATTTTCTTTTTCAACCCAATTCTTGAAAGGAAACCAAATATCGATGTGTTCTTATTTAAGCTCTCTTGATTATAAATTAATTTATTTCTCTAGTAATAGAAGCTTAAAAAATTTATCTCATTGAAATAGTTTTCTAAAAATAGCCCATGGCCTTGGTGATCAGTTTAGAATCCGACCAAAGAAATCTCAGGATTAATTGCGTCTATGAATGGTTTATACAGAACATTGTAAAAAAACAAAATTCCTAAAAGGTCAAAAATCAATATCGTTCCAAAATTAATTAAATGCCATTCACAAAACAAAGCTTTTTGGACTCATTTAAAAAATGTTCTTATCCCAGAAGACATATCACTTTATCAGAATATGAATATAATTGGAGAACAATAACAAATATTTCTCACCTTGTGAGACCCGCAAAAAAAAAAAGGGGGGGAGGGGGTACGATTACAATGTAGGACCCGGAAATTCTCCTGAAAAAGAATATATATAAGGAGGGTCAGGGGGAATCGAATCAAAGAACATCTTCCCTAGGGAAGTTTCATAATTTAATATTTAAAAAAAAGGAGACGTTTTTAAAAACAGGTTGAGAAACAGTTATATTAAGGCCTCAATGTGTATGCTCAATGCCTAAATGTAAAAAATAATAATGCTGGCGAAAATAAAAATTGGATATTTCAAGAAATTAACCCATACTTACAATTCTATAATGACATTATTCTTAAAACGAAACAATAAATTGATGTGTTATATGAGATAAGTGTTTAAGAAGAGAGAGAGAGAGAGAGAGAGAGAGAGAGAGAAGGACAAGGAGCTTTAACCCCTAAAGTCGGAAAACTTGGCATCTCCTCTTAAGCGCAGGTTGCAGCGACAGGCGCTCTCATCGATCGAGGCTCTTTTCTTTTTCTTCTGGCAGGTCGATGCTTGCTTTTGCTTTTGCTATGGGGGTGGGTGACACCCAACAGCCAATTGTTCGCTCTATTCCTAAAAATAACTATCAATTCATGACTCCGGTGACTTGACTGGGGCTCTCGCTTGCGTCAACGCCATCGCCATCGCTTACGCCGACAGACAACAATTCATTGAATAACTGTTTTTAAAAAAAATCCAATCCTCATCTTATTTAATTAACCACTTGTTCGTTTGATTCTAATGTATTCATAATATTTATTCAAAGCCCGGCGTGTTCCCAAGGCATTATCGATCGTTTCTGTTGAATGGACGCCATCTTGGCACTTGTTTGTTTACCCGCCTGCTGTCATGTGGCCGACGCACGTGACCTTGGGTCTATTTTTAGACTAGAGGGAGGTGGCGTCGTTTTTCGGCGGTACCAATCGCTTTAATTAATCCCTGCATTGTTATCCAATGCTCTTGGACTATTCTCCTCTCTTTGCCTAGTGCATTTTATGCTAGCCAGGTTGGCCAGCCTGCGTGATTGCGTTGCGGCAATCGCGTTCCTCGCTCACTGTTTTTCAGTCAGTCGCGCGGCGTCTTTAAAGAAGGAAACGTCACACCCTCCTTTTTTTTTTTTAATTCAAGATAGATAAACTTTGTTTGCGCGTTTGTGTGCTTTCTTATTTATTAATTTTTGTGAATAAAGTGTTATTGTGGTGATTGTGTTGATTTTGGGACGTCCACTGGCGGCTACCACTGCGTTGGACCGAAACGATGGGTGGCGGGCTTCGAACCCGCCGCCCCCGATGCTAATGGCCACGGCTACTGCCACTGCCGTCGCCTCCACTGCTGCCGCCGTCGAAATGCATAGCCGACGAGCCGGTAGGCATCCTACTCTACGCACTCCTACTCCACACAATTATATTCTTTATATTAACTGACAATTTACTATTTACACAAGTCACATATACCTTTCTAAATCATCTATTGTCTCTTAATACAATTATTATCTGAAGATTGAATTTTAACCTTCTCTTTATTTTGTTTTACAATTATAAAACTTAAGATGATGTACATAAAAATCAAAAGCACCTCATTCACACATGTTTTTTGCATATTTTGAAATTTGGAATTTTTAATTCTAAAAACAAAACATTGAGAAACATTGTCTCGAACATATTTCTGTTATTCTATTAGCACCAACCCCTTCGACAAGAACAATCCAACCACCTGACTCTGCTCTCACACGTTCAAATCTCCATCCCCATCTATTTGTACTCAAATTCCTTTCTTCTCCGACCATAAAATGAATTACTTCACTTATATCCTCGATTATTATATTTACTGCTATTGTTAAAATAATCTTTTTTATTAGTGTTTTGTGACTAGATTAAAGTTGTCAAGTTGTGAATTGAAAGGAGCCCAAGATAATTTTTTCAAAAGTTGATTTTTGGTTATAATTTCTCTCTAATCTAATTTTAAGTGTTTATATAAATCCGATTCTAAACCTTATAATCTAAAGATAAAGAATTTTTTAATATTTTGATAATTTTTCTGAAAAGAACAATTTTATAATTATTAAAAAGTTTAATTATCTCTCATCTTCCATAATTTTTTTTCTTTCTTATTTTAAAAGTCAAGCATTTAATCATAATGGCTTCTTTTGATTATTCTTCTGCTATCTGTTATCATTGTTGCATTGCTCATTGATATTCACTGAATCATTTTTAATGCTATTTAAATGTTTTATTAGTAAAAACAACAACACATTAAAATCTGAAATTGACATCAATCAAGGTCAAAACGTTTTAAACAAATTCAGGCTACTAAAAAGTATGAGACGGCTCTTCCTTTATTCTATTCCATTTTAAATAACAAAATTTTAATTTTTAGTAATTCTCTGGCGGATCTAGAGCAGCGTTTCTCAACCATTTTTTCGTTTTGACACAAGATTGCAGATATCATTTTGAGGTCTATAGATTGAGAAACGCTGATCTCGAGTAAAAGATTCAGTTTTAGATCTCATATATATATGTTTTTTTCATTTATCCTTTTCAAAAAATTCAATTGTTTCTTGTGAATTGACCGCTCCTCTATATTATTTTCAGGAAGAGCCTGGACCCCTTTTGAAATATGGTTACTGAGGTTATATTTTCATTTTGGAAAATGTCCTAGACTCTTCGCAAAGTCCCCCCCCCCTGAAAAAATTTTCTGATTACATTCATTATTGTTTTAAAAGAATGAATGTTCGTATTTTTAGGTCCTACCTATTTATACAAAATATTTTAAAATGTTTTCAATCGATTGCTTTATTTTTCATAATTGTTATTAAGTTTATATATATATATAATAAATTTCATGGGAAGTTGTTTATATTAATCACTCATGTGCATGCTTTATAAGGAAAATTTTTATAAAATTATTTCTTTTCGAGAAAAAGGATTTTCATCCAAAATTTCAATAGTCAAGAAAACCTACTTTAATTTTAGTAATTAGTAGTTAAGTATATTAAGAGGATTAGTCGACCATTTAGAAGCCACTTAACCAAAGCCCGTTTTTTTTTTAGCCGATCGGATAATTTAGGGTTACAAAATGTAGGGTAAATAATAAAATCCATTCTCTGACATTCTTTCCATTTTTTTCTTTGTTTTCATTTGGCCTTAGTCAACCTATCCCAACTAACCTGTGCAGAGTGCACATCTCTAACAAGTGTTTTTTCATGATTCTTAGCCTGTCTTAGTCTTGTATTATCTCTTTTTTATTTAATCCTGTTATCTTGACCTTCTTGACCTATGTGTATATATTTTTAATTAATTAAAAAGATTTATTAGGTTTAAAAATTGTAAATATATTTTTGTTTGAGTTATTAAAACAAATATCCAGAAATTCTTAATTAATTAACATAGTACAACAAGGAAGAGAAAAAAAACATTATTATATGCGATCGTTCTTTTTTGTGTACAGAGTTTCCCAAACTTTTTCCAACATTGGATTGATATTTTCTTATTTTTTGTACGGTTCATATAATAATAACCACTAGTAAGAGAAAATAAAAATCTGGTATGACTAAACGCACATACACAATTTTCTCTTACCTCAGGTAAGGAAAGCTGAGTGATGTGCTGTCAGATTTATTGCGTTTTGTCCCCTAGGTAGCCGTTTTCTAATTAATCTTTTAATAGGATGGACAATGTAGAGCTAATTTAATCATTTAAGCAATGAGGGTAGCTAGCTTAAATATAAAATTTCAGCCTTGAACGTTCTTTTTGTTTTTGAGAAATGATATTCACACAGAAACAGACACAGACACTCCATTTTGTGAGACCCATTTTTTAGATTCAGGAGACCTCAAAGTGTGTATTTCTGTTGAAATCTCAAAATCAATTTTTGATTTTGGCAATACTTTCTCACTAAATATTTTATATATAGGTAAGAGGAAGTATTATAAAAAGACCATAGCATGTCATTCCTTGTAAAATTGTTTTCTAACAAATATATATATTTTTACTTTATAAATAAAAAAAAAGTTGAATTAATCTCCAATTTCTTTCTCTTTATCACTATATGAAATATATAGCAAGAAAGTATTGCGATTGAAAAAAAATCGATGTCCAGATTTTTTTTGTCTTTCAGCTTCGGAGGATAATTTTTAACTAGTCTACTCATATTTATTTAAGTTCATTGAATTCGTCTAATCCACTGACCTTTAGACCATTAAGCAAGAGCTTTACCTCTGCTCTAAGGGAAGGAGGCATCTCTTAAATTTAATTTGTTGAAAGATTTTTGTAATCAAATATACTAAAAAACTTATTCATAATGAACTCTTATCTAATTTCTAAACCACAAATAATTAATGAATTTAAATGTCCCATCTTTGGGATGTGTCTGTTTGGTGTAGCCTTTTTTTCACAAATGATCCTATCTTTAAATTTTATATCTAATAGCAACGGTTCTAGCTTTGAAAGGTTTCTTTTATTGACTCTTCTTGTCCAATAAAAAAAAGAAATCCGAGCCACGCTCGTATTCCAGGTACTTGATAACCTTAAAAAAAAAAAAGGGATATGGGTGCGGGTCATCACCCATTCCGAGAAAAAAGAAATTATATAATATGGCTTCATAATGGAAAAAAATATGGTGTGATGTCCTCTACTCACACCAGATTTTTATATTTGAATCTAATCTTTTTTTTTGTATTAACAGAATGTTCTTATGTTTGTTTCACTACTTGATTTTTTTCGAGTTTTTTTTTTTTTCAAGTCTTCGCGCTCTTTGAGAAACGCTGACTTATTCAATACTAATATCTGAATCATAAGGCAAAACATCATTAAAATCTCTTTCGAAAATTTATTTTCCTTGAAGCCTACCTCCTAACAAAGTAACAGAACACCAGGGAAAAACCTGCCCTCAAAAACTATCTAATATCTATCTATCTTTGTTGATAAATTTCTGCTCCATTCATTTTTCTTTTCTAAATTACTCTTTCTTTGGGAGAAATATATAACTAGTATAACAATAAAAAGAAAGAAAATTGATTCTTGAAGAATTCGGGCGCTCTTAAAAAAAGGGTGTGAACGCGAAAAAAAGTACTGGCATGGGCGAATACAATATAAAAAATTTTGTCTGGGTTCTACAATACATTTGCAATATGTATGTGGTTTCAATTGAGAGAGAGCTATTTCTTACAATTATTTAAGGTGAAAATTATTGTTATTTCTCGCTTCCCTTTAATAATGGGGGAAAGGCGAACCATCAACATTATATTGCCAACAATCAACATTAAGAAAGAGGGTCTGAAAAAAGATTGAGTCAAAATGAAGTAACCAATTAAGTGCAAATCGTATTTTGTTTTACTAGTGAGGAGAGAATAAATATTATCATCTGATTTTATTATTTTCATTTTTCTCGTATTTTTTCTTTTTTGAGTTTTTTAATTCACACTTTGAAGACTCGTTTAATTATGAAGAGATATAAATCCTTTTTTAAATGACAACTTTTATTACTGACTGATTATTATTTATAAAAATTTCAATTACAGATAAAGTTTTCACTCTCAATTGTTTTGGGTTATAAACTAGCTGCACAGCCCGCCTTCGGCGGCCCTAGGCAAGGAGCTCCCCATGTCATTTTTCTGGAAAATTTTCTTCCCAATCTTATTTTTAGCTTTTCTAGAATAGAAAGATTCTAAGTCCAAAGTTATATTCAAGCGGTCGAAAATTTATTAATTAGTTGGGTCATTACTAATTTTGCAAGTTTTATTTGTTTGTCATTGTGGATGTTAAATAAATGAAATTAACCATTCTAAAAACAGAAACTTTCTTTTTTTTTTTTTAAATTATTTCCAGTAAATCAAATTAGGAAAAATTAAGAATAATATTTAAAAATTTGAAAATACCACCTCTATTATTAGGTAGGATTTTATACATTAATACTAGCCACGGGGGTGGTAAAAAATTTGAGTGATAGAAAAATGTTTTTCAAACACAAGTTGTTCCAAATGAAAATCTTTAAAAATTGTTATTGTAGGCTAAAGTTAATATTTTTAAGCTTCATATAAAGTTACCCTTAAAATTAGAATATCCAAAAATCCCGTCTTATCTTATATATTAGGTCATGAACCAAATATAAATTCAAAAATACATGATTCTACATTAAGCAGTCTGTAGTTTTATCTTCCATTATTAGTCAGGATTATATATTAAGGAAAAAAAATTTATGATTTTTTTTTAGGGGTATGGAAAGGGATGAAGGGGAGGAAGTCGAAATTCCAAATGCCAATAGATATCTTAAAATATTTGAAATAAAAATAAATGATTCCAAGATAATGTTGATTTTATTATGAGCTAGAAAATCCATAATTATTTATATATTGGATGGGAACTGAACCAACTTCCTGGTCTCCTATCCCAGAGTGAAGCATTTAAAAGATGTTTGTAAATTTTTTTTAAAGACTAATTCCAAAATAAATCCGGCTCTGAAAAATTTCTACGTCATAATGAACTAGACTATTAAATATGAATATTAAATATTGAAGTTGTAGTGTCTACATGTGAATGTGATGACATTCATGTCATCACACTCATATATTTAGACTCCCCTCCCCTGCTGTTTTCATTGCCATTTCTTCAATCATCTAATAGTTAATATACACTCGCGTAGACAATGACGTCAATTTTTTGCATTACCGTAATTCAAAATAATATATTTGAATAAACATTAATATTTAGTTCTTGTGTTTTAAACATTTAAATTTATTAGTAGGATAAATATTTTTCTCTTTGCGCCCCCTCTCCCTCAATTTCCTATCCTCACCTCCAGTTTTCACAATCTCTCCAAAGATTGATAGAATAATTGATTATTTCATTGAACCGTATAAGTTCTAGTTTATTTTCTGTGCTTCAGGCCTCTGGCACAACATTAAGTTACTTTATTTCCTATCTCTGACTCCTCCTTTATTTCTAGTTAGCCTACTAATTCTATAAATAAATCCACTCCATCAAACCTAATTTATACTAAAGACAAACTCATATTAGATCCTCTTCAGCACCAGCTCTTAGCCTTCTTTCAAAGAGTGAAGTGTAGTCTCTTTAAGATGCGGGGGTTCTGCCTGCTCTCCTCATATAGTAAGGGATTTTTTACATTAAATTTTATTTAACATTGACTGAGTTTGAAGTGTGTAGAAAGATAGTTATATTTAGTTATATTTATTAATTTTTTTTTAAGTCTTTTCGGCATCTGAAGTCATATAGACTTGAAATGATACAGATATTTATTGTAATGACGATACCATTATCCAGCCATATTTATTTTTACCAATTGGTTTAAATTTCATCGGACTCCCTTGGAATCCCAACCCATATCTCTTGGTTTTGAAGGATATCAATGTTGACAAAGTCATTATCTTAACGTCGCAGTCATGGGGTGGAGGTATTTATCAATATGGGGATATATCTTTCATATTCATAGAGTATACAAATATAAGTTTATTGACAAAGTCAATAGCTCTCTTGGTCTGGGGGTATAATGAAATTGAATTCCATCACGTCGAGGTATCACCATTCATTCTTTTTCAACGGATACTGATAATTTTTATCATTATAATTTCTTTCATCTATGACAAAAATACGTCTCCAATTTCAACTTAACATCTCTCTTTGTGTACTGTCTATAAATAGGCTTTGTTCTATCCATGTATGCGTGAGCGTATCTTGAAATATATAGGATGCATTCAATTATTTAATTGCTCCATTTCATGACATCTGGACAATATATATATATATATATATATATATATAGATAAATTTAGCTTTTTTCCATCCAGATCAAGTGTTTCACTCATTTGATGAGGGAGAGCGAGAGGATGGGAGGGAGGAAGGGTTGGGGACAAACATGTAAATATCCCGAATTTAAAATAGCAATGTCGAGTTGGTGACGAAGCGTATATTCAACTCGGGAAAACTAAATTTACTCGCAATTATAAATAGAGATATTTGAATAGAATTGAGTTATTTTCCGATATCATATATATAACTACATATTTAAATGACCTAATTTTTAATTATTTATCTATTTTGTTTTTTATATTTTAATTGCACAATTTTATTAATATATATATTAATGGATGCCGATATCTCGAAGGTAACGAGGTCAATAAATCGCGCACGAGTTGAGGTCAGTTTCAAGTTCTATGACCTTTACAAAGCGGGAAGGAAAAATATTCTCTTCTTTTATATGAAACTAATTATATACATTTAAATACATATAGTAATGCGAAGTCGTTCATCAAGTATTGAAGAACATTGGTCAGAAAAATTAGGGGTGTTCAGTATGTATTTGAATATTCGATATTTCGAGGAATCAACAATATATCCATGATCTAATATATATATCGATTTATTGAACTATATAAATACACATGATGAATATGAAAGGGATTTTAAGCGGATTTCCTACACAGTTAAAACGTGTATTTCCGTTGAAATATAAACATGCACTTTTCATTTGTTATTTTGTGAGTATATTTTTGTTGGTGGGTCAAGTGATCATCTGGCCCCCGGGCGTCGAACCCGGGATCTCCAACCTATTCCGAGCGCTGTGCTTCCTTTGCACCTGATCACAGGGTACTCCAGCAACAAAACTCACTCCCCTAGTATTTAACGTTATAAAGTTTAGTCCAAAATGAAAAATTTTTCACTTATATGGCACTTGTTTTACCAGCAAGAAGATCGACATTTTGACCATCTCTAAACAAAGTAAAAAGTAAATTTGACTTTTTAAGAAAGCCAAAAATCAAAAATATTTTCGTATTAGTGAAATAGCGACAATTTTATTTTAACAATAGAGACCTGTTTAATGAAATTCAAAATGTAATCGCTTTGCATTTATGACTGATAGGAGAAAAAAAATATATTCATGAATAATTTCAAACTCTATCTTTCCAGAGTGCACACGCACACCGCTTTGTTTTTGTTTACAAACACACAATAACTCACCAATGGTAAAACATTGATTCTTTCAACTTGGGCTTCTCCAAGGTTAAAGATGCTCTGATTAGATTTAGAAACAAAACACACTTATTTAAAGAGATTTTAAGAAGCTACTCTTGAACCTTTTTTCTCAAGGTGTTGTGTTCTATCAAAAGTAAAGAGAAATTTTTCATTTATTCCCTACATATATTTTTTTTAGATAAAGTGCGCTTTGTTCGTCCTTGACTCAACTTCACATTAGGTATCGCCATAAGTTTATTAGTTTGGGCGGTGTATAAAACAATTTTCATTATCATCTCAATCTCTATTGCTGTACAAACAATGCTCGGTAAAGTATATATCTATATATACACGGGATCTGAACTTACATCTCTCGGCTATATATATATCAAAATTGTCAACCTTAATAAAAGCCAAGAGATGTAGGTTCAGATCCCAGACAATCCGTTGAAAAGTTATTTAAATCATTTAAATACCAATTGCATCATTGTATCGTAAATAATAAAATTTAAAGTCTATATGGCCTAAGATGTCGAAAAATTTCTATTAGCGTTTTACAAGTTTTAAAATAAATAATTTATTTATATCTTTGTGTAAATATATTTGATGATGATTCATTATTTTATTTTTTTAATTTTGATAATAAATAAAGTTACATCTCAATTAGTTGACTAGAACTTTCTGATGAGGGAAATTTGAAATTTTTTTTCAACACTAATTCTTTCAGGAAAATACGCTCAACAATTCAGGACCAGGGATACTTATATCAATTTATCATCAATTGACAATCAAATTTAAATTTAAAGAAATATAAGCTTAGATTATCTTCATCTACCATTCTTTATATTCTATTAATATATATATATTAAATATTCCAAAAGTATAGACCTAAAAATGGCTCTGACCCATTAATTAACATGTGTGAAATGATTAATTAAAAGATGATTTAAACGTGCTAAAAGCGTTAACAACTTTTACCAAGAACGAAGCCCAGGGTTTCCCAAACTGAGCGTCGCGTCCCTCTGATGGGTATATATGACAAAGAATAATGTACTGTCGGAAAATAAAACACAACTTTTTTTTTTTAAATTTATTTTCCCTCCGGCCTTATTTAGTCATAGGATACACAAATAATACATTTTTTTTTTTACAAAATAGTTTTTACTAAGTCAAAATATAATATACAAAATTAAATTTTACAATAAACAATAAAAAATAATATATATATATATAGTAATCTTTACATTTTAATAGCAAAATAATTAAAAACAAGTATATATATTGAATAATATTAAAAAACGAAGCAGCAAAATCAAAATTATAACAAAGATAATACAATAACAAGAAAAAAATAAAATAATCACAATAGAAAAATAAAGCAATAACAAAAAATAGCAAAACAAAATTAGACCAACAATACAAAAACAAAGCAATAATAAGACAAAAATAAAGCAATATGCTAAGGCATAGTTCGATAAATAATAATGTTGTTTATTATTTATTGAACAAACAAAAATATGTTTTTATACAGACAACTGAACATAATAAATTTATTTTTATAAAATATATTTCATTTTCTTTGTACATAAATAATATTTATGCGTTGAACTCGGTTTCTTTTTTTTTTTTTTTGTTTAATTATTTATATCATTTTTTGCATTAAGTAACTTAGTAATTACTTTCCTTTTCCTCTTTTAAAGACATTTCTCAAAATTTCTTTTCTAAGAGTAGGTTGCGTTTCATAAAACTTTTGGAAGCCCTGACATAGCCAATTTATCTCTTTTAATTATCAATTTTTTTTTTTTGCCTTTTTGGCATCTGAGGCCATATAGACTTTTAATCGATATCCTTAACGATTTGGAAAATATGGATTACATCCTATAACCAGGTATGCGAAGATTGTTAGATGAAATAAATATGTGATTTTTATTTTCAATTATATCAACAAATGTGAAGAAAAAAGAGAAGTCAATGCAAAATTTATTGGAGAGGCGAGTAAGTAAGTGAGGAATCCAAAAAGAGAAGAAGTTAGAGGAGAGGAGGGTCCTGGGCAACCAAGGACGAACCAATTATCATGCGTTCAACTCACCACAACATAGCCACATGCACACGCACACCACATAGCAAACATGCAAGCAACTCAACCTAACCTCTCTCCTCCAGGCCAGGCTGACTGACACACTCGACCCAGCTGAGGAATGTCGGCAGGTGCCCTTGTTTATATTTAAAACCTACGTCAGGACTGAGTCTATTGACTCTCTCGCGTTTACTTTATTTATTCCACTATAATAGTATAATCATGATTATCTGGCCACCCTGACCCGGACTTTAAACATTCTACTGACTTTGTTAGTGTTAGAAATCAACATTGATTCATCATCATCCTACCCCATTTGTATTCTCATCTTATCTTAAAAGAAAGGAATAGAAATAAACAAATGACTTAAACATTCCACATGTTAGTGTTAGCAATCAACAATTGATTCATTTTATTAAATTTTAATATTATCGTCTTGGAATGGTCGAATGAAAACCTCACTCAGCCTTTTGAAAAATCCGTCGTTGATTCTTCCATATTCTGTGCTTTAAAATATAATTATTTCTATAATATTTGGCCATTTTTAAATAGGATCTAGTTTTTATCTGCTATTTTTTATTATGGAAATGACAAATAAACACCGACTTTCAATGTTAAATATGTAGATTATTATTATTTTTTTTTTAAATTTTTCCTCTTGTTTTTCCTCTTTGGGAAATATATAGCTTTTTTTTATTTGTATGCCTCTTCTTGGAAATACATTAAAGGTAGTAATTTTATCGCTTTTACAGTCTACTCTTTTTTTTATCAACTATCACTATCACTAGCGCAATCTATAATATAAAATCAGATATTCGCTACGCCATATTATATATATTAATGTTATATTGAATATATCTTATACTATTTCTACAGTGGGGGTCATTTAAAATTTTCTCGGGCATAAGAGGGTCGTCATAAGAAAAAGTTTAAGAAGCCATGGTTTAATCCATATTTAATATGAAATAAATCTGGCGTAAAACACTCTTACATAAACTTTATATCGTTAATCGACCGGAAAGTTAAATTTATTAGTTTTTATAAAATCAAAATAGAAATTAGAAAAAAGAAATAATTGTACAACAATAAACTGGTACTTTCGGTTGTTTTTAATTTGTATCAAAATTTATGTTTATTCCTTTAAAAGTATGAAAATACATACATACATTTTTAACATGGTTGAATTAATAGAAATTAAAAAAAAAAAAGTATATATTAATATATAAGACAGAAAATTCCTAAATCAGCATTTTTAATGATTGCAACACCTCTAGTGGCCACTTTGAGATGTTCCGAATAAATAATATTTAGGTCTAAAAATTAATAAAAATACGTAAATGCATTAAAAAGAGGAAAATAAGTTGTGTCATAAAATTGTTAAATATTTATGAGAAAAAAAAGCATGGGTGCACATTGAATATTATGAGTATATTTTCCCATTAATAATATTTGAAGTTTCAATGAACGCTTTTATATTTTCTCATATATATATATATATATTATTTTTATGCCAAAAGTTATTTTCTTCTCTTAAATACATTTTACCTGGTAAATAATTTTTTTATTTTCCCGTTTACTTCATTATTTTATGCTAAGATTCAAATTTCATTTTAACTTTTTTTGCTGTTTTTTTTTTTTTTTACTTCTAATCTTTTTTATTTTTAAATGAAAAACTTTAATGGGTTTATTTGTTTATGAATATTAAATATTTTTACACTTTATTAAATAAAAATGATTTTATTGATAACCTTATCGAAAAAAAAAAAAAAAAAAAACAATCGCCGTGAGTTGAAAAATTTTCCCCACCAGAGTATTGTTTATCATTAATTAAATAACTTTTTTTTTTATTATTTCAAGGTCCCGTGAATTGAAAAATCACAAAATTATGTGTGTATCACATTTTACTTTCTCTTATTTATGTATGAGATATATAGTGAGAAAGAATTACAATCGCAAAAATTTGCTGTCTAGATTTCAACAGAAATACACGTTTTGAGATCCACTGAGTCTAAAAAAAATGGGTCTCGTAAAATGAGTGTGTCTCTCTTTGAACAAGATTTCTTAAAAATGAAAAAAACGTAGGAAGCTGAAATATTATATTTAAGTTAGGTTCCCTCGTCGCATGCACCTCGAAGCTTTTCAATAAAATCGGCCAAAGAGAACTAGCACTTTACTAATGTTCATTTTTAGTTTTTTTCAATTTCCTTAAAA
>JAAAKE020050889.1:0-23540 GCA_010014785.2 Anisolabis maritima
TTAGGAAGATTTGATTGTTTGTGCAGTCATGTTAGTAATATCAAAAACAATTTACCAAGGATTCCATCAACATCTTGGCTATGCTTGGATCATCTCTGAAAATAAATAAGATAACTGCCCCTGGGTTTATCGTAGGATACTTTATATCTCATGGGGAGAGGTTCTGACGAGAATGAGCACAGAAACAAAGATACAAACAATAAAGAGAAGAAAACTCGTGTTTCTTGGAAAGGTGAGTATAAATATCATCTTGTCCAGCTTGAGATCAAGGGAAAAAATAAGGGCAGAAAATCGGTTCGAAGAATAAGAAGATCTTGGCTCTGGAACTCTTCAAATCAGCGGATGCCAAAAAGATCGTCAAATTTCTTTGAGAAGATAGCATATGAAGAAGAATCTGCCTGTCTGGCCGCAATTTAAATTTTCAGGTATTAGTTGCTACCTGTGGAACTCTTCCATAAGATTTTAGAACCCTTGCTGGATTCAAGAAACTCTTAGATTTTTTATATGAAGAGATATATGGGATACATGGAACACAGTTCGAAAACATTTTTGGTTTTTAAATAAGTAACCAGTTGAATTATTAATTAAAAATAAAGAATAGTATTTTTTGAATTTTTTTCAAGTCTCTCAGTATCTGAGGCTATATAGATTTTAAACCATCACAATTATATTATTTACGATAAAACAATTTTGCGAGATGACTTTGTATTGGGTGGGCACAATTTGCGGTCCCTGGGCTCGAATCTCCTCCTTGGTTAGGAAGATGCAACCCTAACTTGTGATATTAATTCCAACCGCGCTTGCTAAATGGCGTGGCAAAACGGAGTCACAAGGGTCAATTTTCCAAAAATAAACCACCAAAAACTCTTGAAGTTTAGGGAGCTCTTGTACACTTGTTTTACTTAAGTCCACTGACTTACTCGGAAAAAAAAAATTTTAATATTTTTTACAAAATTTAATGAATGTATCAGCGATTTTAACAATTAAACATGTGCTTCAATAACGAACAAAGAAATTAAGATGTTTATTAAATCATATTATTTAACAAATTTAAATATGGAAAAACAATACAAAAATAACCATACTTTATTATTTTAGGTAAAGAATTATTTTATTTATTAAAGAATTATCTCATTTTATTTTTATTTTTGTGCAACAAATTATTTTACTTTATATCAAAAATTTAGAACATAGGTTCCGTAATCCTATGGAGTTACCTACTGCTACACTATGCTATATTGAGTTGCTAAGTTGAGGCCCCTAATATTACAAGGCCCAGGGCAGCTGCCCCCCCTCTGATTTTGAGGGTTAGTCACCCTGACTGATTTATTATTGTCCATCATATATATATACATTTATCATTTTTTTCAGATCAAGATCTTTTAAAAATTTATTATTTGTTATCAAGTTATCAAGTATAATAATAAAAAGCAACTTTTTCTCCACAATTTCTTTCTATCATCCACTCTCGAATCTGACTTCGATAACTAGGAGTTCTGAAGAATTTGAAGTCAAGGATATTAAATGTATAAAGAGTATGATGGGTATTAATATAATAACCCAATGGTTATAAAATATACATGTCCAAAGTTCAATGAATGAATATCACAATTGATAGATATGCTTTTTATAAACTTTAAGAGTGAGATTATCTTAACTTATTTATAAGAATATTTAAAAAGAAAAATTAAATAAGATTTATTTTATTTTCAGGTGACAGATTTGTTTTTAGCCCCTCCTTTGATTCTATTTATGGCACTTTCGCCCGCTTTCTCCTCAAAGAATTTAGATCACGTGACCACTATAACAACAGGAGCTGCTCCAATTGGGTCTAAAGATTTAGATAAATTTTTCCAGAAATTAAATCCAAAGACTAGGATCCTTCAAGGTATAAAATTTTATTTTACAGACACAACAAAAAATCTTTATTTGTTATTATAAGAGGAATCCAAATGAAAAATAATTTTTAATCCGAAACTTAGACTAAAGTAAAATAAATTATATCTGACCGAAAATTGTCTTCTATTTGTATTCCTCTATCGCGGTTTTCCTCCCATTTGTTTTTTTTATTATATAAAGGAATTGAAAGATAAAAGTATTCTCTCTATTTTTTGAAAGGTTACGGAATGTCCGAATGTTCCCCGATTATTACATCAATGCCACTTCCTACGTGGAAAGAACAAATGGGCTCTGTAGGAATTCCAATTCCAAATACTGAAGTTCGAGTGGTTAAAATTGAAGACCCAAATATTAATCTTCCCGCAGGCGAAGTTGGAGAGCTTTGGGTTCGTGGACCTCAGGTGTGTTTAATTTCGTTTTCCATTTATTCCTTTACATAAGATATGTGGCTGTTTTGCAGAGTAAAAGGGCAGGAAGTTAATCAGTAGGGTAGTCTCTATCGGAATATAACTCTCAGTTTGTGAAACGTTTCTGCTTTAATTAAATAATGTCATCATCATCAGTCACTCTGAGACTAAATACATTTCAAAATAAGAAACAAAGGCTTCTGAGACCATATAGACATTAAACGATATATAACTATATTTTTACGATAATTATTATATATCACTTATATCAATATTATAAGAAAATTAAATTAAATTGGCAATTAAATCTCATGAATTTAAAATATTTATATTTTATTACCATGGCAACTAAGTGTTCCATGTTTTCTGTGGGATCCTTAAAATCCTAAATTGACGGCATCACTCTATTTTGAGTTAGAAAATTATTAATTCATCTTAAAGATTATCTAATTTAATATTATTATTTGTACACCCAATTTAATCAAAATCGTTAGAAAATAAAAAAAAAACTAAAAAAATATATCAGTAAAGTAATAATACTCTTTGGCCAGCTCCAACCAATTCCAACAATATATATTCTCTATATTAAAAAAAAATTTGTTCTCAAGTTAACGCTTCCCAAACTAAATTATGCTTCACTAATCTGAATAACTCATAATCTCCTTCATGGTCTACTAATGAAAAAAAATATTCGGCCATGGGTACACAGACTTAATAATGAGATCTCACTATAAATGAGGTTCAATACCACTAATCAGAATGAATCATAGTCTTAAACAGAGAATTCTCAACACATTGGAAAAAAAACTCCAGGAAAACGTCTAGTCGTTAAGGAGTCTATGCGTTAAAGACCAACCTTGTTTTTTATTTATATAGAAGAACTCTTTCTGCAACTGTTTGTTTACTTTAAGCTTATACTTATTTTCAGACTAATATTCAATTAAAGTCGAAACGTTTCACATATTGGGAGTTATTATTTTCTAGAAGGTACCCTAGTGTCTGACCTCTCCTTTTTTGCATTTTAAATTATTTATTTTTTTGTGAAAGAGAAAAGAATTATTTTCAATCTTTGTATTTTTGCAGGTGATGAAGGGTTATTTAGGCAACACAAAAGCAACTGAAGAAATGCTTTTACCTGATGGTTGGATGCGCACCGGAGATCTTGGCTATTATAACGACCAAGGATTTTTCAATATCGTAGATCGATTAAAAGAATTAATCAAAGTGAAAGGATTGCAAGTAGCTCCGGCGGAGTTGGAAGAATTATTACGCTGCCATCCATCGGTAGCCGATGCAGCTGTCATTGGAATTAACCACGAGAGATTAGGGGAAGCCCCAAGAGCGTTCCTTGTTCAGAAAACAAATGCTCCTGAAATTAATAGCGAAGAAATTGCCAAATTTATTGCTGAACGAGTTGCAGAACACAAACAATTGGCTGGAGGGGTTCAAATCGTAGATGTGATCCCTAAAAATGCAGCTGGCAAAATTTTACGAAAAGATATTAAAGCTATGTATATGAACAAGGCCTAAAAGAATTCATTTTTGTATCTTATAACATGTACTTGTATCACATATGAAAAAGAAAAACAACGAAATTGAGAGTAGGATTCTTCAACCAGGAGAAATAAATAAATATTTTTAGTTTTTTTAAAGATATCCTTCTCCAAGAACCATGATATTATTTTTAGAAGGCAATAAACCAAAGCTCAATGCAACTCAGTTTGAAATTCACCTCATGGGAAACATTTATTCAATTCTTGGGCACCTCAATCCCAAGAAAATCGCTTTCTCCAATATCCATTAAATGTCAGATTCTCATTCCTATGACTGAAATGAAGTGTTTATTAGTACAATTATATATATATATATATATATTCGGAAGAGGAGAGAAAAACGGAGTTTTGAAGTCAATCAAACAACGGGAGCGAAGTTTCGGTTTTAGTTTGGAATCATAATCAGGGTTTATAGTTAAACCATACAAAACTAAAGAGCATGATGGTTCCAAACTAGTACCAAAAGTCATTCCTGTTCGAATTGGTTCGAGATTGACTTTTTTTTAAGCCTTTTTCGGCATCCGAGGCCATTTAGAGTCCGTCCTTTCTTTAAATTAATTGGTAATCAATATAATTTAAATAAATTTTTGTGGCTCAGGACGAGAAGCGAACCACTGACCTTTGGTACATGAAGCCAGCGGCAGAGAGTGGGCTTCGAAATTGGCTTAAAAACTCCATCTTTTTTTTTTTTCTCTCTTGCTCTATTACCTACACCATAGTCTACTTATTGATTCAATGATTTTTGGACTTGAAAATCAAAGCAAAAAATAATTTATTTCTCTTGCTTGGTCTTTGGATTTTGAATTTTCTTTATAAAATGAAAGAAAAATTAATGAAATATAAGAATCCTTTTTGTAGGACGAAGATAGATCACTGCCTTTCTAAATCTAAATCTCTTTGAAAAGGATATTTTCTGGAATTTAAAATAAAAACTAAAAATTTTCGGATTCTTTTCAGAAAAGAATTATCTCTTTTTCACTTTTATGCGTCAAATTAGTTTAAAGATGGTAGGAAAAAACAAAAGAAAGATTTCTATCTACAACAAGATTATTATCTTCAAATATATATTAATAAGTCATCAAATATATGTTCAAATTATTGAACCGGCAATATGTTTAATGAGGGACTTAGTCTGGCCTTGAGCTTTACAGACCTGAGACCTACCATCTCAGTTTTTGAAAAATATTTTTTTTATTTGTGATTTTCGTTAAGATAATAAAATTTTACATCTATATACTTTCAGAAAAAAAAATATTGATAATAAATGCTCTCACTCAGGATTGCAAGTATTCAGTTAAATTCATTTCGCTTGACTGATGCTCTTGATTACATTCCGTTGTGGTTGCACCTCAATGAGGAAAAATTCATTATGAAATCAAATATATTGTGTTTTATTCTTGGACTAAATAAGGCCCTTCACATCATTTTCACCAAAAATTGCTAATGTTTCGTTTGACACGAGCTTTGTTTCGAACAGCAATGTTTTTGATCAATAAATGGATGAAAAAATATTCCATAATTGAATGTCAAGCCTGGATGGTGGATTGATCGCCATTAATCTATTACTTAATATATAAGTGAAAAAAAAACACCTGTCTATGACATACGAGGACTTGTTTATTATTGCCATAAAGTCGGTGTAATAAGTAAATCAAAACTCTTTGATTTTATTATATATCATACAAGGTTTTTACTCAGCTATTCATATCCTCTTAAAACAAATTGCAAATGTTTTATTTTTTCTTAATTTTCACAATGGATTTTGGACCATCTCAGGCCTCTTGGACTTTAACCCTTTGAAATAAGTCAGGTATTGATAGTTGGTCACTCGCTATATATACACACACACACACACTATCGCTCATATAGACAGGTGGCTCTCAGGCGATTTACCGCCTATCTCCACACTCGCTATATACAGAAATCATTGTATATTTATTTATTTTAGGTTTAAAGTCCATTAAGGTTAAAGATGGGGTGGTTAAAAATCTTGTGATTGTTTCATAACCGATTATTTTTAATCTATTATCTCTGACTTGTTTGCTTTTTTTTTAATCTTGCAGCTCAAATTTCATTCTGATAATGTACATGCTTTTGATTTGATATAAAAAATTAATATAATTTTTATAATAAATAAATAAATGACATTCATTTTTCTTTGATTTTATATAAATAACAAATTACATTTAAATTACAACATCCTAAATACAATTCAAAATATTTTGGTATTCACTTTACTAATTTTATTAAAACTCCATCATTCATTCTCTCTCTTTTAAATAACGACTATTTTTATATAATAAAATAAAGAAAAGTACAATTAAAGAAATAAAGAAAAAAATAAATCATTTTCGCTCTTTTATTTCTAAATACACCAATAGGGAGAAAATTTTTTTTCGATATAATTGAATTTATTAGAAAAAAATAAATAACTTTCATTTTTTATTCTGGCTGTCATACTATTTTTCTGATAAATTCATCAGCCATCGCCTGCGATTCTTATAATTGAATTTATTTTTTAAAATTATTTTTATAAACTTCGCTCGATCGACTGTCATCTGACATTGACGTTTTCCAACAGTAAAATTGTAAGTATATTTATAAAAAAAATTTTTATTTTGTTAACTTATATCCCTCTCCGTGGTCAAGAGCTTAAAGATACTGACATTGTCAATATTGATAACCTTAAAAGCCAAGGGCTGCGGGTTCGAATCCAGGCAATCCGATGAAAATTTGTTTAAATCGATTGGAATGCCTGGATTACAAGTATAGTAATAAATATACTGTATCGTTTAAAGTCTATATGGCCTCAGATGCTAAAAAGACTTAAAAAAAAATTTGCTTATATAAAATTTATATATTCCGTATATTCTGGCGTATAAGTTTCTATTGGAATTTGTCGAGTTTTTATTGTATACTTGTTGTATAAGTCGATTCCAAAAATTGCTTTAAAAAATAAAAATTATGACAGTTTTTAAGGGAAATTTTTAAAAATAAATCTAGAAATTAACTCTTTTTCTATAGATAAGAAAATGCATAATAGATTATGGTGGGTAGGTGTAGTAAGTAGGCTGCTGCCAGAGGAAACTAAAAGTTTCAAATTTCAAAATATCTTGGATCTTGGATCTTGGATTTACTGAAAAGTCGACTATTATGCCAGAATATAGGGTATCTTTTTTTGGAAATATATTTTTACTCTTGGCTGAAGATAGTTGTAGGACACAGCCGAAATATACCATGAAACTTAGCAAATAAAACTAAACTAAGTATTTATTATTTTTTTCTTTCTTTATTAATATTAATTTTTCATTAATTAAATCTATAAAGAAATATTTTTCTTCCTTCATTTAGTTAATGATCAAATCCAGTGCTGATTCTAGGCTACAGCACTAGGCACAATTTAAGGGCGCTCTAATGAAATGCTAAATAAAAATTAAATTCTCATATGAACACAAATCAATTTAATATTAGAACACACTAAAATTTAACAAGAAAATAATAGAATATCTAAATAATAAACTATTTTTATTTAAAGGATTAAGTATTCTTGAAAGTTTAATTAATTTAAAAATATAAAGTTGGTAAACTCACTTTTAAAAAATGAATTTATGACATCTTTTGTCTGTCTTGTTGCTTCTTATTTGCTTATTAGATTACACCATTAAAAAGAAAACATAACACTTTTAATGAGATAAAAAGTCAAACATTTCATTTCCCATCATGTATTATTATTATATTAACAATAATTTGATGAGGACCGTTCTGATTGGTTGATCAACAGGGAACGAAGCGATCTGATTGGCCGTTTTGACGACAATATATTCAAATTTAAATTATTCATTGTTGTTGATTAATTAAAATTTTTTTTTTTTAATAATACGTTTCATTAGACAGAGGTTGTTCACTCCTTCCAACTCTGGAAATGAACCATGATTACCATTGGCAAATACACCTAAGATGCTGAAATTATTAAGAAAATTAAATATAAAGCTTCAAATATCAATTTTTATAACATTTTATTTTTTTTTTTAGAATATAAAGCTTGTGGTATTAAAATCAATTTATTTGTTTTTGGGAGAATCTAGAAAAAACGTAATTCCATTGAAATCTCAACATTGATTTTTTGCGATCGCAATACTTTCTCACTATATATTTCATATATAGGTAAGAGAAAGTAAAAATTCATTAATATACTACGTAATAAAGTGCTCTCTAATAATAGAAATTATTAAAAATCATTCGTTTAAGAGAAAAGGGGGGAAATAATTTTATTTTCCCGCACAAGTAAGGGAATCATGGAATATTTTTTGAAAATCTTTACATTTCAAGTCAAAAGGACCTAGCACCGGTGCTGCATGAGAGCTCTTCTGTGATGGGATCTATGTCCCAAAATTGGATCTAAAATGAAGTCCCTTGAGTGAAAAAAAAAGGTTTGAAGTTTTGTTCATTTATTTTCATTTCTGTATTATATAAATTAAATCTATTTAACATTATATAAATATACTTTGTTTTTTTTTTATATAAAATAAAAATAAATTTCATTTATGAAAAAAGAATATATAAATATAATAAAACAAATATTTTATACAAATACATTATATAATTTAATAAAAAATGTCCTTTAATTAAAAATTAATTGTATTTTGTACATATATAATAGAAAATACTTATATCTCATTCATTCAATTAATTTTAACAACAACAACAACAACAACAACAACAACAACATCAACTTATTAAATATATTTATATTTAAAGGTCAACAAGAAAAAAATTTAAAAAAATTAAAAAAAAAGTAACGAAATAAAAATTACAAGATTTTTGTGGTGTTTAATTATATATTAAATAAAAAAGAAATTTAACGTTTAAAAATAAATAAATAAGGAATTCTCTTAAATTATAAAAATAAAAATAATTAAAACGAAGATATATTGGAAAGATAGGAAATAGTGATGTTGACGGTGATATCCTTCTTTTTCTCACCCACGATATATCAACCCGCGAAAAGTTTTTCTGCGGATGTTCTGTTCTACCGTTAGAGATGATAATGGTGACCCACGAACGGTTGATGGTATGGTCCGGTCAGTCCCGGCCACCGAATTAATACCTCATCCCAGATCTGCTTCTTAGAGCCCACCAATTTGGGGAAAAGGAAGGGAGTAGGGAATTTCTTGAAATTTTGTAAAAAAAGTACTTAATATAAAATAAAATTCACTAGAATTCCTTATTATCATATTAAAATTAAAATTTATTAATAAAAGAAAAATTATCCTTAAATTTCCCTTTTTAAAATAAAAAAAAACCCAAGATGACCTTGGTCATTGTAATATATTGATTATATAGTTACTTACCCCTTCAAATTCAATTTAAATACATGAAATCCAAATAATAATAATTTATTTAACTTTCTCATATTAATTTCAATTTATGAGTGCCGCCCTGGCGCATTGCATCCCAGCACGGAATGGGTCTGGCCTCCCCTCAAATTTCTCGTACACACATATTTAGGGAAGGTAGTTTTACTAAATAGAAGTGATTTGGTGGCTGTGTGAAACAGTTATTCTTGGGAGAGGGAAGAATAATAGTTTTACTAAATATATTAACATCTAAATTATATCTATCTTTAGTTGACTCGGCTCCGTGAAATCATCTTCGAGTTGTCACGATTTTCAGGTAAAGTACCAATGTCGATTGCCGGAAATAGCCTGCCCAAAAGTTGTTAGAGATTTGTTGTTATGCACGAATGCAAAGTTTGATCACGGTCCTACATCTATCGACGGTTACATATTGGATAAAGCCCACCTCTGTAAAACCTTAATTTTTTTTGTTGTTATTGTTATTGCCTATACTAATCATTAATTTTAATTATTTAAGAACCCCAATGTTGCACGTCATGTGCTTCGAAATATTTGCGTAATAAAAGATATCCTGGTTTTTTTTTCTCCAAACTTCAAATAATAAGTTTTTTTGTCAACGTTTCAATTGCCGATTGTACTTTTTCATCAGGACTAATTGGGTGTCAGGATGTCAGTTTTAACGACATGATTAGCTTCAAGAACCGAACGATTCCAAGTTAGGCATTGTTGTTGCTCAGCATACACCTTCCGTCCTGATACTCCATTTTTCCTGATGATGAGCTTGACTCGAAACGTCAAAAAATAAATAAATTTTTGTTAATTGTTTGTGTACGGATGGTAGCCCAGGTGGGAAGAAAAAGAAAATAAGCGTTTAATGTTAAAGATCTCTTCCATTTTACTGTATCCTGATGAAGATCGGAACGTGTTTGAGTAATAAAGGAATGAGAAGGGAACCAAGCGCTTATTTTCTTTTTCTTTTTCTCTCCTCTCCTTTTAAACCACCCTGGCTGCCATCCATTAAGAAACATCTCCTTTTTTAACTAATTTTTTATTTTATCCTCTCTAATTTCACTATTTCTAATAGAAAGAAATCGACAATCATACTTTGGAGTCTGAGTTGATAAGCGCTCATTTGTTTTCTTTCTTTTTTTAAATGCCTTTAAATGTCTCGTTAAAATTCTATAAAAAATTAGTGCTTTTTGTAAATACTTCGGTCAGACTATAATTATAAATACAATTACAAAATTATTAAAAACAAACATTTATAAATATAAATTTATAAAGAGAAAAAAAATTAAAGGAAAACCCTTTTATTTATCAAAAAAAAAAAAATATAAAAAAATTTACAAACCGGTATTCCCCAATTTTATTAAATATTTTATATATATATATATATATATATATTCCGTGTCATGTGGAAAATGTTTGGTGTTGCATCAGCCTTTTGAAATAACCTTCGGGTTTTTCCACAAGATCTTCAAACGTTCCTTTTTCTACAACTGTGCCCCTATCAAGAACTATTATCTGATCTAAAATAAAAATGAATCATTTGAGAAAATATTTACATTATTTGATTTGTTTTAAAAAAATACTTGCCAGCATTTTTTATTGTAGAAAGTCGATGAGCGATCGTAAGGACAGTTCTACCTTTCATTATCCGTTCTAGAGCTTCTTGGACAAGATATTCGCTCTCGGAGTCAAGGGCGCTGATTCGGTAAAAAATAATACAAAAAGTTGAAAGATAAAATCATAAAATATCTTGAAAATTCAAAATAGTGTAATTCGAATAAAAGAAAAATTCAATAATTTTATTATGCTGTGCAAGGTCGCCGCATGGGTAAAATGCGCCTTGGCGCCCCCCCCCTCCAAAAAAAAAAAATAAAAAAGATAAAAAAGAGTAATAAAATTTATTTAATCGCTTTCAATTACCGACAGGCTTGATACCGCCACGACGGATAAATAAAATAGATATTTTAATATATTAAAATTAAAAAAAAAATATATATAATTATAATTGAATATGATTCTTTTCTGGTGTATTTAGAATAACAATGTAACTATATAATAAATGTTTTTTTTGGATATGAGGATAAAAGGTTGGAAGTTTTAGGGAAGATAGTAGCAAGAAGATTATGGGGGTTAAAGGAAGACTGCAAGTGACTAGTTAGGTATGATAAAATTTTAAATATTTTAGACAAGGCAAAAATAAAAAATTTTTACTTTGAATTTTATATTATGTATAAAAATGTACTATTATATTTTCTTTGGAATGGCGCCTCCTATAATCAGGTGTAATTGTACTGGTTACAATCTTGCCCCCCTCAACGCGGCGGCGGCCCTGATGTTATTTTTGTACAATGCAAGAAATAAAACCAAGGCATCTTAGTTGTTGCCTTCTCGTAATGAATTTTTCAACCCTCAGTGCTATCATAATCTACTATCCTCTTCAAAAGTAATTGGAGTATTTTTTGCTTCGACTTAATGAATAATTAGAGGACGTACATGAAATCTGAAAATAATAATAAAAGATAAAAGACGAAATTTAATGATTGGTAGCACTGCTAATGAATTATTCATCAAAAGTTACAGGCTGTCCAATTACTTTTGAGGGGATAGTTTATATGATTAGAATCAATAGAAAATAACTCAACTAATTTTCGTTAGGCTAGCTTCCTGGTTTTTGAGTTAGTGATTAATTAAGATACAAAAGTTGATAAACTTTTGTTTATTTGTAAGAAGTTGCCAAATCTTTGACAATAATGATTCATATATTATTCGAATTTTATTATATTATAAAAAAAAATGAAATTGCAGTCAGGTAACTGAAGGGAGAGAGAAAATCAATTTTAACTTCTACTGATTAAACTTAAGATCCAGGAGAGAATAGTACCAGTTTAGTACAGAAACGACGTTCTTGTTCTAATAACAATATTAGACTCTTTTCTCTAATAGCCATAAATATTCCTCTGAAATTTTAATTCTTTTGCCTTTAAGAGTTACTAGAGTTATCTCTATAATATTTATATTAAATAATTTATAAATACCTTGTAGCTTCATCTAATAATAATATTGAAGGATTCTGAAAAAAAAAAAAAAAAAAAAAAAAAACTATTAGTCTAAATTACTTTCTTTCAGAATACTGTATATTTTTATACTTTGAGAAGGGCTCTGGCAATAGCGATTCGTTGTTTTTGTCCGCCACTAAGCATCACTCCTCGTTCGCCCACGACCGTTTCAAAATAATCGGGGAGATTTTCAATAAAGCATAGAGCATTTGCTTGTCTAGCAACATACTTCAAATGATTCATATCTACACTCTCTGGACACTCAGCGCCATAAGTAATATTTTCACGAATTGTTCCAGAAAATAATACAGGTTCCTGGAAATTAAAAATATTATATAATCTCAGGATTGTTGCCGAAGAAGAGAATAAATCAAAAGTTGCTGCTTAATTAAATAGGGCTAAAATACACACACAAACACATCTCCAAATTGCCGTAGTGCAAGGAAATGGTGCAAGATTAGAATTGAAAGCTTCAGTCAGGTTGAGAGTGCTCCACCAAGCTAGGCTGATAAACTACAAACTACGTCACTAATATTCCTCACAATTTCATTGCCTGTTCATCTATATTTATATATTTTTATATTTATCTATAATAGCCGATTGTCCGACCGTCACGCTCTGTGTGAGCAACTTCTCGATGGAATTTTGCACCCTTATAAGGGACATTAGTGAGCCCAGGAAAAATAGTCGGGTCCCCAAATACCCATTTGGAGGTGGGGGGCTTAAAAAATTTTTGAAAATCTAATATTTTCCTATTGAAAACCATTGGGGGGAATTAAAACCTACCTTTCCTTCAAAGCTAATTAATTGCTAATAATTAAATATAAATCTAGCAAATGAAAGGAAATAAAAATTATTTGGGGTGAAGGGGATGTTTCTTATTTTTCATTTGGACCGTATAGGGCCACCTACCGGGTGCCCGTTTATTTACCAGAGGTGCTTTCGTGCAAGGAGACACACACCTCAAACCTAGCAGAACTCTCGCCGTAGTCATCTATCGACACCCCGAGAAGTTACTATATTTCCTAACTCTAACTCCTCATCCTATTTTCATTTCTAGCTAGCTAACTACTCCTATAACTAATTCCTCCCGGTCCCTTGATTCCAACCTATTCTATGCTAGGAAGGATGTCCTTGTTTGAGGAGGGACTCTCTCAGCACCGGCGTGTAGCCTACTCTTTGCATCTTTGAGAGGGATCCTTTTTTACGACCCTTCCATAGGACGGGATGTCACAACAAGCACTCCCTCTTCTCGTAGAGTTGCCTGAGGTCTCTATTGTGCTGGTATCCAATGTACCAATCCAGGGCATACTTAAGGATTTGTTTACATTAAATATTTTTATTTAATGAAAAAATCTCTCCTACCCCGGATGCGAACACCGATCTCCTGTGCAGAACGGCGACACCCTACCGATTGCTCTACAGAGACCTTATGTTATTAAATTAAATCAATATTTTAATTTTCTTTAATAATTAACAATAATCATTAAATCCCACTAATTAAAAACAATTAATTTTTTTTATTTCATAATATATTCGGTATTAACAAATTATTATTTAAAAATTTTCCCACTAGAGTTGATATTGATTAAAAGCTAACCCCTGTAACTTATCAAGACGACCATTAGTCGGGAGGAGGGAGAATAAAGAGATACTAGACTTTTCTTTTAAATTTAACTGAGGTAAGAGAGAGTTGCGACGCGTGATTAAGAGGAGGTACAGAGACTGCCACCACTTGGAAAAACTAAATAATAATAAAAGGGAGGTCCAGGGAGGGCTGGCTCTGCAGCTAATATTTAATTAAGAGCATATTGATTTCGTTTCATTCTCTTGAATAGTTTTTCGGTTCCGGGCCCCCATTATAATATTACCTGACTAACGATGCTTATATGAGTCCGTAACCAGACTATATCGAGATCTTTGAGATGCATATTATCTATATAGATAGATCCATTTTCAGGGTCATAAAGACGAAGCACAAGAGCAGCCAAAGTACTCTTCCCGCTTCCACTCGCTCCCACAACCGCTGTGATTTGACATTTCGGAATGGTTAACGATAAATCACGTAAAATAGGCACATTTGGTCTCGATGGATATGTGAAGGAGATGTTTTCAAAGCGAATCTCTCCTTGAGGCGGGCACTCTGGATGTAGAGGTCCTGCAAATAATGAAATATTCTTATTTATTCTTTGCACTTTTTAAAATTATTGTATAAAAAAATGAAATTGTTAAGCAGACTAGAGTCAAGCCATGTATAAGAGCTGTAGTGAGAGAGAAAAACAATTTTACTGATTGAATTTAAGTCTGAAGTTGGTACCAGCTTAGAACCAAATCGTGGCTATTTTTCTTAAAACAATATTGGCCCTCCGTCTCTTATTGTTCTGTCTTCTTACATAAAAAAATATTAAAAATTCATTAAAATATTTTTGAGAACCGTTTTAAAGGTTAATGGTGAAGACCGACATGGATTCTTGTGTATCATAAAAAACCCTGCCAATTTCGGGTTACCACCCAATAAATAACTGATGCGAGATAAATGAAATTTTGCCGGAAATGTCTCCCTTCAGCTTTATTCTTTCCTCCAATCTGTCTTGTGCCTTCTTCATCACTTCCTTCCAACAATTTAGAAGATAGAGAAGTATAGGGGGGAGGGGGGAGTCGCAACCTTCTAAATCCCCAAATGTAGTTCAAAAAGAATATTTTTAGTACTTCCCTCAGTCCCCCCCCCTCTAGTTTTTCATTTTCCTTGTAACATATAAGAATACAACTGAAGGGAATTCATTATTATTATTGAAGGAGAGAGAGACCCAACGAAATTAAAGAACGAATTATACTATAAAACAGCGAATTTAATGCATCCTTTAGATACTTAGGCATAAAGCGTATTTTCGGTTAATATAAATGCGCAAATATAAATATCACTTCTAATTAATAAATGCAAGTATTATTATTATTTTATAACCTATCCTATATAATGAATGTATATATAATAATGTGATGGATGTTTAGTGGACCGTGAGATTTCAAATTTTGAGTTACTCCGTGAATACCAAAATGTTGGCAACCTACTGCTCGAAAAGGCAAAATAGAGATAAATTGTTAGCATTCTTATTCAAAATTAAATAACTTACCCGAAACAATAACTGGATCACGATCTGTTATTTCCCAGAGACGAGTCGTCGCTCCTAATCCGCGATTAAGTTCTGAATAAAAGCTACTTAAACCTCCAATTGAAATGCCAATGTATCCAGCATAAAGGAGAAACGAAGAAAGATTTCCAACTGTGATCTCATCAGCAGCAACCAAAACACTTCCATAATAGAGAACTGACAGGATCATCGTGTTGCCTGTTAAGCCTGTCTAAAAGAAAAAAATTGATATATTGAAAAAATAAAATAATACAAAAACACAGCTATATATATGACTCATTTTCTGTAAGTGAAAAATGAAAACTCAATCTGGGCTGAATATATATATATATAAAACTTAACTCATGATTGCAAAGTGCCATTTTAATAGAATTAATATAATCTAATTTAAATTCCTGAAGGGGAATGCTGCAAGTGCATAGTGCTAGGAATACAGAGCTCAATTCTTAAAAATTACCTCCTTCTTGGAATTAAAAAAAAAAACATTTTTGAGGCCATCTATTATATTCATTTAAATTAATTGATAGCCAATATAATTTATCGCTTAAGCCGGGAAGCGAACCACTGAGCCTTGGAACATGAAGCAGACCTTACCTCTGCCCACAGGGACAGGGGCTTCAGCAATCCTGAAATCTTCATCGAAAAAAAAAATTATTTATAATAACCTAGTTGGAAGGAATTGGGAAGAGGCAGCCAAAAGAAAAGTCTTTGTTTACTTATTTGGTCGCGGTGAGTCATTTCAGTTTTATTTTTTTAAACCCATCTTCAGTCCATTGGACCGAAAATTTTCGAAAAAATATTTTATCTTTACATAGATTTTATATAAAGAATAATTTCTTTTTATAAAAATTTTGGCTGTCGTTGCCCAGTTTCTTCCAACTTTATCATAGCCTTTATTATATAATACAACAGAATCACAAGTGGCAACAGACAACCCTAACAGGAGGCAGCCACTAGCCACTAAAGACCACATTGTGGCTTGGTCGAGTCAATAAAAAACACTGCATCTACTGCCCTTTGAATATATACTACGGGAAGTCTGTGACCCCACTCAAGTTCATTTTATAGAAAAATTAATTATTAATAATTTTCAAAATGTTTTTAAAATTTATTTATAAAATTTTATTATATAACAGATATTGAAGAAAAAAGTGATGAACTTTTTTGCCTAATGAATGATTTGAACACAACCCCTATGACGTCACCATTCATATTCTAGCATCTTCTTTCATGGACCTAATTGATACATGGCAATCATGAGTTAAATTAGCCCTGATTGATCCACCGGAGGCAAAGCAACTTTTTCCAAATGATGCAGTAGAGTCAAAATAAATTCCAATATAATAGGTTCTTTATAGTATTTTTTAAGTTAAATGATTTTTCAATATGATTAGATATAAACATTAAATGTAAGTCTCGAAGCAGCCAACTATTTTTAATGAAATAGCAAAATTATTTTATTAAAAGTTTCTTTTAGAAAATATACTTTTTTTAAATTATTAGTATTGATGGACGATATTTCATCTCTTTATATGGTTGCGTTTACCTCTCTAAGATACACTTAGAAAGATTATTTAAGAATAAAATGTTGACTAATAAAGGATGTTGGCACAACTGCCGAGAAGACTACAAGACAAGTATATATATCGTTTAAAATAATACATGTTTTGGTTCTGGCATATTTGGTGCCTCCTGGGCCAAGACAGATATTGATTGACTCGGGACAGGAGGTGACAATAGAAATCTTATTGGATCATGACCAGGTGCCAGTAAGTTCTCATATATAAATATTGGTAAAGATTAAAAAAAAATACAATTAGGCTAAAACTTGTTTTGCCTGTGAATAAAATTGTATTTTTTGAAGTCCTTACCAACATATGTCAATTGAATATTTACATCTGATAACCACCTGTTACCTGATGGTGATCCATTAAAATTTAGACCGAAACGTTGTGTGAAATCTGGCTAAGATACTGCTTCCCTCTTGGCCTGATTTAATCAAATCTACTGCCACCTATCTCTACATCAAACAGACAGATATGCTACCCTTAACACAGCTCTTTCAATTGACATCAAAATAGAAAAATTTAAAATTAAGATATTTTATCTCGCAATTAGATATATAACTTTCACATCAAATACCATGGCAAAAAAAGTTCCTCTTGCAAGTGATTCTTTATAAGCAAGTTTTAAAACTTGTTCAAGTTTATTATTATATTCATTTGTTTCACGTCGCTCTTGGCAAAACGATTTCACCGTTCGGATATTAGAAATTTTTTCTTCAGCAACTTGCGTCGCTCCAGCAAGAGAATCCTAGAAAATTCACATTAAATCTCCTTATTTTCATATTTAGAATAAAAAATTATATAGGGCTATTGTGACTCTGTGGAGAATAGAGGAGGGTGACACATCCGGTGCCTATTATGTCACTTATAATCATCTCAATTTGTTCAGACATGTTCCGAGAAACGAGGAAAAACTTCGCTATCACAAAATACACCTCACAATTTATAATTATTATCATCAGGTGAGCAAAAGTCTTGATTGAGAGGTAGTTGTTGCTATTCCCCTTGATACCGTTTAGTTCCTCGTATCCAAATTTCGTTAACTTGCAAATTTGCGTTTTCGTGTCATCAAGCTAATTTCAGAGGGAGACTTGAAACGATTCAAGTATTGTTGTTTGATGGTCTTATTATCAAATCATGACTGGACAAATTGAAATGTCATAAATTGCACAAGAGGCTTAAGATGAGATTTTTTCCATTTTATATAAGGGGAAGGCAGGATCAGCAACCTTTGTATGCTCAATAAGACTCAATAATTGAGACGTTTCGAACATTAGGAAACGCTTATAATCATAAAAAATATGAAGTATTATAATACATCATTTTTTTAATTATATAAATACATTGTAAAGTAATATTTTATTTAACGTTTATTTGTGAGTATATATTTTGCATGGTGGATCAAGTGACTATTTAGCCCCTGGGAGTCGAACCCGGGATCTCCTATTTGTGTTGGCATGGGTGTGCTTCCTTTGCTCCAGGCCACCGGAAACTCGACCACATCCCTGTATTTATGATAAAATTCACTTGATCCTCCAGCAAAATATACCCTCAATTAAACGTTAAATATACTATGACTAGCCAAGTCAATCCGATTCAAGCCATATATTGAATATTAATAATTAATACAAATGAAGAGATCTTGAAAAATATTTGATATTAGTAATAATTTATGATCATTGGTCCGGATGAAGGGGGCAATAGGTCCCCAAAACGTTGACAATTATAAAAAATTTTTATTCATTTCCCTGCGCTTTGAGGTGTACTATAGCCATATCGACTTTCTATATATATACACACCATGTATATTAATTTAGGTGCGACAAAGATATTTCATTGCTTGTGAATGAAAAATTTTATTATTATTTACATTGTTATGTGTATTTGTTATTTTAGCATTCAAAGGCTGCTTCTTTATTGATCCAAATTCACAACATAGCATCAACCTACTATCTTTTAACGCAATCCAAAAAAAAAATTCAGGATTTATCTCAACGAAATAGAAAGGATACAAACCTGAACTCCTTTTGTTATATTTTTCAAAAATTTTCCATAAATAATTGCCATTCCTGCTACAGGAGGGACAATTGCACAACTCACTAAGGCTAATTGTGGTGACATATAAAACTAGAAAAAAAATTTAAATTTATTATAGTATTTTGATAAAAATTAAAAGACAAAAGTTTTTTGCAAGAAGACACTCTCTGAAGGATATACATACTCTCCCCCTCAAAAGTAATTGGGCAACATATATCTTTGATTTCGTCTTAATAGATAATTAGTGAAATCCGAAAATAATAAATATAATAACATTATGAAATTTGAAGATTTTTGAATTTCATGTAGCTCTCCTAATTACCCATTAAGATAAAACAAAAGTTTGACAACGAGTTGTCCAATTACATTTGAGGGGAATAGTATATATACAATAGTATCTCTCCTGACAATAAGCTCAATTTATAAAATTTTATAAAAAAAAGTTACCATCATTGAAAATCCAGCAGAGACCATAATAGCAGAACGTAGGCCATCGGATATATTCATTGTAACCGATTGACTGACCACCGAAGTATCAGCACTTAAACGATTAATTAATTCTCCAGTTTTGTTTTTATCAAAAAAGGCCACTTCCTGCCTTAATATAGAACCAAATATTTTTTGTCTTAATGTTTGAGTGATCCTATATCCTAAAAAAACAGAGAAACTTTGAGAAAAAATGAGATTGAGTGAATTAGGGTAATCATTTTCAGAAATTTTAAGGAATTCGTCCAATATTGTTTTATGCTTAATTTTGAAAAAATAATCTAAAGCGGTGACCTAACCAGGCCATGGATCCTGAAATTAGACTAGATATTAGGCCTATATGAAAAATGCAAAAATAATATTAGTAAAAAAAAATTTTATTTAATGAATTAAAAAAACTAAAAAAGGGGAGAGAGATTAGTCCTGAACCCTCCCCATCAAAAATTTTGCTACTGAAATAAATTCAAACACTAAAAAATAAATAAATAAAATGCCAAATAACTATAGAAAAAGCAAAAGGCAAATTATTCCCAACTTTTTAGAAGCAAAAGGCTACATGCCTGTTCTTTCTAGAAGAGGAATTTAACCGTAGCTTGGATAAGACTGGATGAAAGGAAAGGTCGTCATTGAAGATAAATTTGAATTAGATATTAGGTCTATTCGGACTATATATAGCAATCTTTATCAGACCTTTCCTCGAAGAGGAAAAACTTTAATTAAATAAAAGAAAATAGAAAGCATTTGCTAACGTCCATGGAATCTGAAATTTTTTTTTGGAAATATTTAATATATATAAAAATAGCTCAATTGCCCTCTAGTAAATTTTATTCTCGCCACAAATGAATGTATAATGACAGATTCCGATATCGATAAAAGAAAAGGGAATTTGTTACAATTTTATAAATATATATAAAAAAAGACTTCACTTTCAATTCCTTTTAAGAAAAAATGATTAATGCTTTTATTATGCATTTTAAAAGGCATTTTAAGTTATTTTATTGAAAATATTATTTTATCATTCTAATTAAAAAAAAAAAAAAAAAAAAAAAAAAAATTGAGAATATGAAGAGCTTTAAATCATTGAAATACCTGAAATTGTCATTAAATAAACTCTTCCGAAATTACATGAAGCGCCAATAATAAAAACTCCAATGAGAATTGATGTTAGTTTGCGCAGGTTTTCTTTCATTTTATCTAAATCAGAAGTATAGATGATATCAATAATTTTGCCAAGACAAAATGGAATTGCCATTGTCACACTACTTGAGATGAAAAGAAATAAAATTGCCCCTGGAAAAAGAGATATTTTAATCTATTTTTGAAATGTTAAGAAAATGAATACTATTTTTGAAATGTTAAGAAAATGAATAAAAGAGAACCTGTTAATCTCCATTTTTCAGGCTTAGCCAAATCTAAAAGCCGTTTAAATTCCGATCTCCTATTCATCCATTTACTTTTGTTCGTTATCGGTTTAAAGTTGATATGCTTTGCCTTGGCAATACTCGTCGTGTAATTTAGAAATATTCCAAATCTGCTTTTATACAATAACGGTGATGAATTATTCTGATTTAATAATGATTTTGAACATTTATTGAACGAATTGGTATTAAACCATCTGATTTTTGTAAAATTTGATATAGACGATGATTTAAATATACACTTAGTAAAGAATAAAGTTTTATGTTTGAAAAGAATATATGAGGATGGCGAATTCATTTTGAAATTAAACCTGTAAAAATGAAAAAAATTTTGTTATTAAAACATAAAAAATTCCAATTTTAAGGTTATACTTGCCTCATATATCAGATTATATAATTTATATATATATAAAAATTAGAAATTATGTCAAGAATTTAAAACGTTCATTTGCATAATTTAGCATTTTTAAAAGGCATTTAATAAATACGAATGGAAATAAATGAATTTTGTATTAATTTAATGCATGGTCTAAATAAGTTATGGCATTTATTTATCCAATGACTGTCAGTGAGATGGAAATTTGAAAAACCCGCTCAAGGAAGAATCAAATTGAAAATAAAATGAAAGAAAAATAATTTATAGAATAAATCGAAAATCATTAATTTTTTATAATGTTATGCTTTTAATATAAATTTATGAGTATAATAGATTTTTAGATAATAATAGACAGTTAATGACATTAAATTAAAAATTCATTTTTTTTTTTCTAATTATAAATTAAATAATTCCATAAAACTAAAAAAAAAATTTATTTATATTTATAGAAAAAAAAAAAAAGAAAACTTTATTTAATTTAAATTATATTGAATTTGATAATCATATTAATATTCGTGTAGTAAATGTTGGTAGCCATGATTTTTAAAATTTTCATTAATTAAAAAATAAAATAATAAAAACATTTAGCACGGGGAAGTTAGCGTCCGATTTCTATCGGTTGATTATTAAATGGCAACGTCGCATTGCCAACCAAAAAAAATTTAAAATTTACAATTAAACAAGTCACTTTATGTCTTTGGCACGACTTTAAGTACACAATGTCCTGATATAATGATAAATATTAACATGCGTAGAAACAACATTATTTTCCAGTTCCCCTATTATTAATTAAAATAAAAAGGTTTTATTTTTTTTCACCTCCTCTGACGGGTGGTACCTCGTTAAACGACATATATTTCGATTCAGAATTCAATAAAGAATATTCCTGCAAATTTTCATTAGGGCGTATCATCTATTTTAGGAGTTATTAAATAATTAAAATTCCTGCTCGTGTTGAGACATTTTTTTCTATTGATTTTTATTTATTTTTTTGATCATTTTATTATTTTTCTATATATAATTACATTCCTCATCTCATACTCATTATTCTTACGAGATTTCGCTTTAATTACTCCAATAATAACGGAGATATTAATTTTTTATTGTAAATTAATTTCCCGAATGTTTTTATTCATGGCTGGCAATGCGACGTTGCCATTTAGCCGGGCCGCTAGTTTCACCGTGCTAAAACAATTATTATTTAGAGATATAAAAAATTTAGGTTTTTAAAATTATTGCTTTGTTTTTTTTTTTCACAAAAAATGGAGCGATTTTAATGGGAATTCTTTTTTTTTTTTTTTTTTCATATTTTCATTTCATTAATAATTTTTTAATGAAAAAGAAATTAATATTTTTCACTGGAAATTTTTAACATGAATTTAAAGAGTTTTTAATGTATTTATTTACAGAGATCTCCTCTTTTTTAGTCTTATTTTGGCCTGTATTTTTGTATTTGGTTGCTTAACTTACAGGAATTTCCATACTAGAGCCCCAATGGTTCACTTTCCATCCTGAGTAACAAAAATTTATTTATAATATATTGACTACTATTAATATAAATAAATAAGAACCGAGTTTGAATGGCCTCAAAAGCCGAAAAAGGCTTAAAAAATTGTGCACCAATGATTTAGTTGAAATGATATATTTTAAATATACCGCTACTCTAATGCCGCCATTTTTATCCATACAGAGACATCTGCAGGCTTCCGTGGGAAACGGTAGATATTATTGCGAATTGTTTAAAAAAAATTCATTTTTTATTTTTACGATTTTGAATAAAAGCTCTATAGAAAAAGTTTTTAATTTTTAATTAGAGTTCAAGAAGCAAGAACATAGATTCTTTATTATTATGAAGAAATATATTGCCACTTCATCGTGTGAAATTTAAAATTTTTTAATTCGTAAATTGATAATTTTAATGTTAAAAGCAATAAATAATAATAAAGTATTCCCTTTTAAATCGAATAAATAAATATTCAGGCAGCTCAGAAATTTTTTTTTTGCGTCAGAGGGAAATTATTTAGCGCAGGGATGATGGGGGCTAGTGCCATAGGCCCCCGCTCTAAACATCTTTTTTCAAGAGATGCGGTAAAAGAAATCTAAGAGATAAGGGCTCAACTTCTCGAGTTACACCTCGGATCAGCAGATCGGCCTGGAGGTAGATTTTTTTAATTCTTTATTTAACTGAATATGACTAGATCACGCTCGTTTCACGGCTCACCTGTCCA
>JAAAKE020051000.1:0-26059 GCA_010014785.2 Anisolabis maritima
CGAATATTCAGCTATTTTTTCTATTCTATGTATTAAAATTTAATTAAATTAAAAATTATTTTTTTAGATAAGCAGCAATTTGGAAGAGACAGTCACATCAATTTAACAAGATATTTGACCTACCTTGGTCTCTGCATCGCCACATGCATCATCCTCCAAAGAAATACCATTGTAGCAAGTTTAGTTGGATTGTTTGTAGCCCTTTATATAACAGTTTCGGAATATTGGCTCGCTAACACAAGTAAAGATGATATGAGTGCATTTAATGTCGGCAAACTGTTGGATGTCTTAGGATAATATTTAATTACCTCTCCAATCATTTGGAGTTCTACAAATTTTTTTTTAATAAACAAAATGATTCAACTTATTACATCTAGTCAGGATATAATAATATTTATTATATTAAATATTATTTATTTATATATTTAGTGAGAAAGATTGTCATTAACAACAAAAGGCAATATAAATATTCTAAAATTCTCTTACCTTTTTTTTTTCAGCTCTATTAAGGGGCAATCCTAATATTTAGAAATTTAAAACGCTTTTCGAATTTCCTTGATTAATGTAAATAAATAAATAAATAAATGAAATAATACCAAAAGAAATTAAGGGAACAATAGCCTAAAAGAAAGAAAAATTCTAAATTGGTGTTCTTAGTAAAATCTTTATAAGTATATGCGTTATAGTCTTAGTATATACTTATATAATTATAAAATGGTAATTTAGAAATATAATTAGTGAATGGTAATTTTTAAAATATCAAAACGGGATTTTATATTTATACCTTCATTGTTTTTCTTGAAAATAAACATTTTTAAAAAAAATTCAATTTGATTTTTTAAATTCCCTTCCTGTCCTTTCTTTTTTCTTTTCAAAACGAAGCAAACAGGTCGGACCCCTAATTATCATTCGACCTGTGGGAAAACAAAGATAGGCTAAAAAACAAAACATTTTAAAACAAGAAACTCTTAAATAATTTATTTAAATTGTGTAAGTTTCTTTATCTTTAATAGTTTACAAGTTTTACAGTCTTAAGAGGCATCCAGTCCATTTTATGCATGTTATCATCACAGTACTTTTTATTTTATTTTTTTAAATTATTTGTCTTTATCAAAATGAATCAGGCCTCACAGAAATGTTTATTTATTTCAGAATACGGTGATACTTGTTTCCTGATCCATGGATTGATTTATTCATCAACATATACACGTCACTATATACATTATTTACAAATATAACACTTGTATCATTGCGGAATTGTATATATAAGAGAATATTATGGAATCAAGCAGCATTTTTTAATCATTTTAAAAAGGGCCAATCAAATCTATGCTTTTCTAGGAAGCTCCATGTGAATGGACTGTACAGTGAAAATAAAATATCTAATAACACAAATGGAGTTAAGTTTGTTTGCCATTTGGTTTTCAAATTAAGTTCCAATTATATAAATGAGAAATTATATATATATAAATATATTATTTATATCAGTATATAAATATATATATAATTTATTTTAATAAATATTCACATTAATGAGGACACATATAAAATACAAGTTGAAGTTCACTGTACAAGCCATTAAACAATATATATATATATATATTTATATATATATATATATATTATGTGGCAACATATGTGTTCATCTAAAAAATGTTTGGCCGAATAAAAATGGTCACTAACACTCACTATAAGGCGGGAGGTTGCTTGTCCTGGGGAGATAACTTTGGTGGTATGGCGAATATAATGTATGAGCATGGTGAGTTTGATCGGGTTCCAAATGGCAGACAACGGTCTCGCCATCGAGGACAGCTACAGTTCTTGCACTGGTAGCAGGTAGATAGCGATCCCGATCCCAACCTCCTCCTCCTCCACCTGCCCCAGAACAACTGCCACTTCCGCCAGCTGAAACCGATATTAACGGCCGATGATCGCCGTAACTTCGTGACGATTGCCGGCTCATGTCACTCTGGCGTTTGCCGTCCTCGTCGCTCATATCCGAGACCTGGATTTCATTAGTACGTTCGATTTCTTCATACACTGGGTCATCATCATGGCTATGAAGTCCTCCTGCGTGATGACCTCGTGCTTCTCGAATCTCAGTATAAGTGTGGTTATAAGGACTTGCTGCCCTATGAAGATGATGACTGCCTGAAGATCCGAGAGTAGCTGCCGCAATGGCGGTATTACATTTCTTAGCCGGTCGTGCTTGTGGAATGGGAGAGAGATTTGCTGGAATAGTTCCGGTCGGATATTCCGTTGCCAAATCATTCGAGATAATCTCCTGAGTGTAATCGGCAGGACAGTGACCATGACCGCTGACGTTGACTCCGCCAACAGCACTGCCGTGACTAGCATAGGCTAAACGTCGTGGCGGATCTTTAGCGTTATTCAAACATCGGACGTTGTTCAGGTTGTTCAATCCCGAGGACGTAGTGTGTGTTCGTGGCGATTCTTCTTGTTCGGAACCGCCGTGACCTGAATCGCGACTATACGATTTAAACGATATGTTCTGTAAACATAAGTATTTTTTCTTAAGTTAATTTTAATTTCAAAATAAAATAAAAACAAGAGAAAAAATCATATTTTTTATTTTTGATTGAAATATTATAAAAATTATTATTATTTATAAAATAAAAATAATTTTTTTTTCTCCTGTAATTTTATGATAGCATCATCTAATATAAATATTTTAAAACATGCCTATAACTTTTTTGGGATTTATATGTTACCAATACTGGGAAAATGAAAAAAGAATTTATTCTAAAATAAAAGAAGAAAAAAAAGAAAGTTCTTTCATCTAACCAGTGGTTCTCAAATGAGACAAAAAAGTGCCACAGGAAAAAATTGAAGTACATCTGAACGTTGATATTATAGAAAGAGCATGATACATGTCTACAATAATTTGCTATTTTTCAATAAATGTAATCTTCCAATTCCCAAAATAAGTTGATTTTCACTAATCATAATAAGGATTTTTCAGAATAATATTCGCCATTTTCCCTAATAACTTATTACCACAAAAGAGTAAAAAATTTTACAAATACACAATATAAATATTGATATATAAGCTATTTCAAAAAAAGTTTAATGATCTTTTCATACGTTCTATTTTCAAGCTAACGCATAAATAAATGATCCTTAGATTTGTTATTAGATGTATATATATTTTAAGTTCAGATTTGCTAGGCAGAGTACCTAAGGCCTACGAAGTAGAAGAATAAATTTAAATTACATTTCATTAGATAAATATCAAATAAGTCGAATTCGATTTAATATTCTATAACAATTATAATAAATTTTTTTGTAAATGGATATTCGGTCATATATAAAAATTATAAGGGTGAATTAGTCAGAGAAAGTGCAAGCCTTTTGTATAATAAATTTGACTACAAAGTCTCGTATTTTCTCTGACTCATTCCCAACAATATCCACTCTAATGACATCCTGAATTAGTAAATTATAAATGTAAAAAATAAAAATGAGTGTCTAGGTCTTATAAACGCCTAAATTCGTCTCTTATTTTATATACACATCTGATGATCCACAAAATTATTGAGATTCTCAATGTCAAACAAGGATAATTTGTGTTAGTTTAATGAAAAATATTTTGTAAAAACTGAATGTATGTCTAGATTGTTGAATAATAAAGGTCGAAAATTTTTCAAGATATGAGTTTCATTCCTAGGGGCTTTTTCTTTTGGCTGATATAATATCCTCTCAACTTGTATATCTCTAAAAGAAAGTTTTATTTTGTATACTTGTGTAATTAGTGTGGTCGTAGACAAAAAAAAATCTTTCGCTAATCTTTTTCATTTATGCGGTTCTTCTATAATAAATTATTAATGTAATGGTTTTTCTATTATCAATTAGCTTAATAAACGGCCCTATTAAAAAATAAATGATATTTATTCAAAAAATTCCCATAAAAAATGGATGATAATATCTGCATTTGAATCCCCAGTGATTGAAATCCACTGATCTAATCTGATTAAAGTTGGAATTAAATGGAAAAAGTTAAGGCCAAGTGCACAAGAGGGTACAAAACTGACTCCAGCCTGAGATGCATGGATTCTAATGGAATAGCGCATACACACAGCAAAGCAAAATAAAAAAGATGCTGTGAGTGCGCAGGTTTATTGGAACAAATGACTCACTGGGTGGCATCCTTCCCCAGAGTAATTACATACTGGAAAATAGAGTGACTAGAGAAGGAGAAATGAGATGAAAATGAAGCAAGAGGCAAGCAATTAAAGCAAAGCTGGTTTTTAAAAGAATTTAAAACGTTTCAGTTCTAATGACCATCTTCAGGAGGCACCTTTTGAAAATATACAGGAGAAAATTAATCTGCCCAGCTATATCTCACTTATAATCATACAGGAGAAAATATTTAGTCATAAAAATTAATTATAAATACATAACTTTTGTACATAGTATTTTTTTGCTGAGGATCCTTTTTCTAAGTTCAAATTCTAAAGTAAAATTTATGAGTCCATGATACAAATTTTTTTCCATTATGTAGATAGATCTATTAAAATTTATTAATCATTCTATCAGAGGAATCCCAACCTTTAAGTTATGTATAAATGCATGTAGCGAAAACAGCCCACTTGATTTAAATGCTAATTTATTTATTTTTTTATTTAATTTAAGCTCAAGTTTTATTTAGAAAAATAAAATAAATAAATCATTTTCAATTAATATTTTAGAAAATAAAGTTAGATGCTAAAATATTTTTATAATATGAAATTAAAAAATTAATTTGCAGAATAAAACTATTCCGAAACGTTTCAAATATATTTATTAAATAGATACTCTTTTCTCCTAATTCCAATTCAAAAAGAAATAAATGCATGGAGCATTTTCATTATAATAATGAACTGTTAAAGTGATCAAATTATAAAATTCAACTATATCAGGATCACAAAATCAATAGTGGATTTCTATGTTGTTTATATAATTTTAAAAAATAGGCAAATACTTGTAAAATTAAAATAAAAAAGCGCCTGTTTCTTAAATCAGAGGTATAGTTTCTGCTTCGTAATTTAAGATTCAGTAGTTCGCTTCCCGTCCTGATCAAAAAAATGTATTTATATATATATATTAGCTACCAATTTATTTAAATAAATATGGACGGAGTCTAAATAGTCTCAGATGGTGAAAATTTTTATTTAAACCAATAGCCGAGTCAGTAATTAGGCTGAGACAAAAGTAGCAACTTGCAAGCCGATGAATCATACTTAACGGCCAAAATTTCATAGATCTCAGCCGCATTTTTATGAAAATGCAACTAATGTTATTTTGATTAATATTTTAAAGATTAAAAATATTTCTAATTAAAAATTAACAAAATTTTATTATTTTATCAATATTAGAATAATTTTAATTTATTTATTTCTCATTAAATTTACCTAAATTAATTTTTTTATTTAAAATCCTCTTTTATAATTATATAAAAAGATTTTTTAATAATATAACTTATAGACTATCATGATATAGGCCTATATATTAGCACGAGGAAAGCAAAATCATTTACCTCATATTTTTCAGAATTTTTTTTTCCTATTGTTTTTTTTTTTATTTTTGGAGAAATTTTTATCTCAATTTAGATTTAAAATATAGAAAAACAGAAAGGTGGTTTCACAAGTTGCCTTTATTGCATATTTTAAACTAAAGGATTTTTTTAAAGATCCTTTGCTGTTTCTAATAATTTATATACTTCCAGAAAAAAAAGTATCCTACTTTTCAATTTGTATATTATATTTATACTTTGTTGCTATGCTGCGTTAAGCGTATTTCTCCAGAGTTTTTCAGAGGCGCTTGCAATTTTTTCATTCTTTACAGTTGTGGCCATTTTGGCTGAGAATTTTTTCCCGCCCAATGAAGTAAGCCGCTTAAATCGCTAAGTAAAACTGAACCTGACCAAGGATTTTTTATTTTCAAATTTTGTCCAAAACTGTGTCAAAATTTTAAAATATTGTGATTTACGCTTGAAGAAATTTTATCTTTAATAATTATTTTTGGATAAAATATTTGTATTTTCTTATAGTATGGTGGATAAATAAAAAAAATTTCTATTCTTCTGGTTGCTACCCTGTTTAATTCAAAATATTTATTGTTTGATGCATGCTTAAGCAAAGGAGGAAACAAGCGGTCAATTACTAAAAGAGACAGACAAAAAGATTCCCACTCCACTGCTGAGTAGAAAAATCAGCTCACCTTCCAAATTAATGGCTTATGAAGCGGTCCCCAGGTTGTAGCAGATTTAGGAAGGTTAATAATGGGAGGAGAGTTGTTGGCACGGCCGTTACGCGCATAAGGCAAGGTAGCAACACAGACCTCGGCGGCTGGCAGGCATTCCGATGGCGGAATTCCGCCAGAAGGACCTTGGTTAGAGCCTCGAGGGTTGCCTGGTGACGGTAAAGGATCTGCCGGTTTGGTTGCCGGACCCGGAACCGAACCTCGGCCGCTGCTGCGACAATTCCAAGCCCGCGGCGGCAAATGCTGTAACATGACCGGCCCCTAACTGTCATTGGGAGGACCCGGACCCGAAACCCCTAACCACGCAACCACGCCAAACCAAGCCAACCAATTAGTTAGAATAAAAATACCAGAGTCGATTGATTAAAAAGATCCGCAAGAGAATGAAAATTCTTGCTTAAGAAATAAATTTTTTTTTATCTTGAAAAATCAAGTAAATAATCGAATTCTTTTAGTGATCTATTTTATCAATCAACTCAGGTAATTGTAAACCCAAAACAAAATAAAAAAGGGGAGGGGGGCCCAAGGCGCCGGCACCATCTCGGGGTTAGTAGAAGCAAGACGAGTCGCAGGTCGAAGAGGAAGTCGGAGGTCGGTCTTTTTTAAGGTGCGCTACCTTGCGCGCCTGCAGGTGCGAGCAGCGGACCCGGTGCCAGCGCCTGGTGCCGGGGTCGGTGCGTCTGTAGCTGGTGACCATGTTGGTAGTGGTGATGGCGTGGTTGGAAATGGTGGTGGTTAGGAGAACCTGGTCTGGTACCCACACTGGTGCCGCAGCTCTCTGTGCTGTGCGAATTCCCGGCTGAAGGGTTCCCGTTAGAACCTGCATACACGCTTGAGCGTCTGTCTTTGCTGTTTGCGCCATGCTTCCAACACCGAAGCCATTTTGGCAACCAAGAATGCCTTCGGATAAATTTTCTATATTCTTTCCGTACCTAAAAAACAAAAACAAAAGAAGCCTACTAAAAAAAACGACGTAAACATAAAAAAAAACGGATGGGCAATGACTAACTAAAAGTACTTAAAATTAAACAATTAATTACTTTGATTATATGAAAATAAAAGCAAGGCATCCAACCAAGCCCAGCGAACTGTCTTCTTCAAATAAACGGGCTAAGCATATCCAATATCAAATAAAATGGAAGAGATCTTAAAACGAATGCCTTTCCCAAATCAAAATTAGAGTTCGCATTATTTTAATAAAATCAAATTTTTTCTAACATTATATTTTATTTTAAATTAAGAATAGAAAGAGTAGATTTGCTCAGCCAGATAAAAATAAATATATTTATATATTTGACCTATTGGGGATAAGTCGTGCTAAATTGAAAGAAAACTAAGACCAATCCTCTTCAGGCGAATACAACAATTACTAAATTGAAAGAGCCATGTATTGTCAGAGACTGATATTAAACAAAAATAGGTTTCAGTTAAAAGAAGTCAAAAAAAGTTTTTTTATGGCAATGAGAAAGCCCAAAGAAAATGCTATTTACTTTGATTTTTTTTCTAAATGAGGATATAAAGTTCAAAATTTTAAATATTTAATAATTATATTTAGTACTTGGGTTATCATATAGGCATATACACATGTATAAGGTAATTTATTGGATCGTATAAATAAGATTTGAAATAAAAGTCTCCGTCTTACGTGCCTAATATTTATATTATCTTAATTCGAATCAATAAACATTTAAAAAGGGTTTGAAGGATTTTAACAAATTTGAACAAAAGATTACCAAGGTAACCAATGTTAAAATCAATTACAAACCTATTTTAGTCTCATTGGACATTGCCTATCATAAGGAAGAAATATATTTTTCTTTATATTGTTAGTTTTTTTTTAATGGTTAAATGATACCCGAGACAATGGGACATTATCAGTCAATAAATGAGCAGAAATGGATTCACTAGCAATACATGCATGTAGAATTTAGTTTTAGAATAACATGTTCATCCCTTTTAGAAATTTATAAAAAAATCGTTACAAAATAAAGTTCCCAATATATAATACAAATAAAATTCCAGTTTGATGCCCTGCATAAATGAAATTTTTAATACAAAACAACAAATTTTTTTCTTATTACATGTCCAAAATTAAACCAATACTGAGGAAAATTATTTCCTTAAATTTGTGTCACACAAAGGGATAAACGAGTATGATACTAAAAAAATTTGAGGAATTTTTTTACATTTTTTAAAAAATTTTAATGGTAAATATGGTACTTTTGAATATATAAATAAATCTCTATCTGTTGGTTTGATTAAATTATTATTTACATACTTATAATTAAAAATATATATATATATTTAAATTCTATTATAGTTTAAAAACTATCTTTACATATAAATTTTCTCTTGAGGATTTGGAAAAATTGTTTCATTTTCTTATTTAAAAAAACTTTATTTGTTTATAAAAAAACTAAAAAAATTTATTTAGGGTATTCGATGATTTTTTTTTAATTTTCCAAAGTATTGTAGTTAAATCTGGGACATTAATAGTTATTTGTTTGTATCTTTATTTAATACAATATTTCAGTCATTTTTTCATCAGAAACGAAATAATAAAATAGAATATATATATAAATAATCAAAGCAAGCCTCAAAATTCAAAAAATTTATTTTAAAAAGTAATTAATTGTATTATTTCGAAAATAAAACGAATAGATAATTAGAGAAAAATGAATAATTTATAATAATAATATTTGCCCATCCTAAAACAATAAAAGAAAAAAATAAATAAATAATAAAAACGAACGAAAAATTCCCTGGGCCGGCCGGGAATTACTAGGAACGGTTTAGAAAAAAGTTCTCGCAGCGAAATAATACTTAGCAGTCTTTTTATTTACCACCATATTAAAATCTACAGTACAATTCACGACACCTATCTTTACAAAATACTAATATTTCCAATATGATATTTTTAATTTTTTTTTATATTTTCATATATTATTTATGTCTTTCCATATATACATTTTTTTGCCTTTTGTTGTCGGTTCTAATAATATTTCTGTATTATCGATTTACAAGAGAGTTGTTGTGTGATGAAGGCCAACAAGTCTTCTTACCTTCTCATTCTGAACACAATGAAACACAAAGATAAAGAGTCCCTGCAAGCTATTCAGTATAGTAAAAATATAAGCCATAATGATTGATTCTTGATTGAGGTATAAGAGTCCGAATGTCCATGTAAGTCCGAGTAAGAAAACGAGCACGATTGCTCCTCTGAGCCAAGCCCTGGAACAAATCGAAATGACAATTAGAACAAAAATAAATAAATGAATAAATAAATAAAAAAGACAATAATTTTAGGGAGAAAGAGCACGAGCTTGCTTGCTAATCTCTCGTTAAAGAAAGCCATTCCTACATGCACTCCTTCAAATGCAAACATTTATAGCATTAATTAATTAGATAGTTTTATTTGATTATTTTTAATTAAATTCTAATTAGGAAAAATGAAATTTACAAAACATGTTAGTTAAATGAATTTAAATTAAAAGATCCATCCATGTTGCTGATTTTTTTAATAATAATTCTGGCCTTATCAGTCACTAAAGAACAAAATATATTAAGATATATTTTATTTGTTTCCTCAAACTTATGGTTTCGACTGTCTTCCTTAGTGAGAAGATCTAAAACACTAGCAGCAATAGGAGCCGAAACCAGAAGTTTAAGGAAACAATATAAATAAAATATATATTTATATATTTTGTTCTTTAGTGACTGATAAAGCCTGCATTAACTTATTTATCTATAAATCTGGGTGAGCGCAACGTTAATTTAAAAAATTATAATAATATTCGATTAGATTTAATTATGAAAATTAAATTTAAGATAAAGTATGTGCGAAATTATCGTTTTTGCTGGGTATCTTTGGGACCTCTCGAATAAACGCCAAATATTCAATATTTATTTTGAAACCCACCATTTTTATAGATTGCGTCTAGAATAGTAATTCTAATCAGATTTGCTAGATAATAAGTTTCCTTGCGAGAGAAATTGTCCTTTCTATCATTAAGTAAACATGAAAAACCCGGCTATAAATAAAATATAATCATTAGAATATATCAAAGTGCTTATTGAAATCAATAAAATCAAATTAGCAACAATAAATAAATTTATTATCATTGAATGGATCCAATAATTTATAAAATTTAAGAAAAGAACACAGAATAGAAAAGAAATTTAAAAAAAATGAAGAAGGGAATTTGAACAATTCTTCATATGATAAATACTTACCTAATGTGATTATTTCTATTAGTTACCGATAACAAAGGGATAAACAATAATCGGTAATTTTTTCCTAATTATCTAAAAGAGAATTTTTCTAAAGAAAATATAACGGATTTATTTACATATTTTCAACCGCTCTAAAAGAATAACAATTTTTTTTATAGATTTAAAAAATATATCAATTAAAATTATAAAAGAAAAATAAGATTATTTATTTAAGATTAAATAATGAAGAAAGTTAAAAGTCGAATGAAAAAAACATGCTGCTTTGCAGAGAGTTAGAGAAGATTTCATAAATGAAAACTAGTTTTTTTTTTAATTATTATTATTAATTCCCCCATGCTTTTTTTCTACCATAATTATAAAATTTAAAATTAAAAAGAAACAAAAAAAAAAAAAAAAAACAAATTAATGGGAGAACGAAGCATCAGAGAAACTTTGGACGCTACATACTACAAATGTTGAGACTTATAAAGTGATCTTACAGGTGTGACTGTAATTTGTTCTGAAGAGCATTTTCTTCCTTCCCACTACGCCATGCAAAAGAAGAGAGAAAGAATATGTTATAAGAGACCAGACACCAGAATGTTGCACCTTTTGCTCAAAAACAGTTGTGAGACGACCAACCAACAGCGAGGCTAATTTTAGAATCAAAACAAGCTTTAGACGGAGCAAAGTAAAATATAATAAGTATTTCAAATAATTTCGCAGTAAAACACTCAATAAACTTAATTTAAATTGAAGTTTAACGAAATTAAAAGAAATTCATTCATATTCTGATTAATAGTTACAAAATCAATATTACAAAAACTGCTAAATGCAAGAGCAGTTATAATGTAAGGAAGCACAGAACTGGACATAATCGTTTGTGTGGCATTTTGTGGCATGCTTCGACAGTCTTGCAGAGAATACACTTTATGCTCAATCCAAATGGGCCTCTCGTGATAATCCAATATCAGAATCACAAGACACAAACTAGCAAGAGGTCTGTTTTTTGTTCAGTTCTGGTCTTAGGGCACGTTTTTCAATAAAAACATTAGGCCTGGTGTCTACGTTCGAAACGACACGAACCCTGAAATTCACTGGTTTCATTGGAGCAGCGCACACTGCAGCTTTTTGTCTATTTTTTATGTGTATGTTGTTCCATTGGAACCAATATATTTCAGAATTCGTTTCGTGTGCACCGGCCTTAAAAATCCCGGTAATGAGAAATGTCACATTCTGTAATTAATTAATTTATTATCATTTTATTTTTATTTAAATAAGGTATACACAAATAGTTGTTGTACATATAAACTCTAGTAGCTCTACTTTTTCTCAAGTCCATTATTTTTTTACCCTAAGGTAAATATGACTGCTTAGAGAAGAGGCAGAGTAATAAGGATTCATCAAGAGAAAGCCTAATTTTGGACTGTATGTTTATAAAATCAAGAAAATATTTTACAATAAATAAATCTTTACTGATATGATTTTGACTTTCACATTTCCCCCAAAAACAGAGTCTCTCTATTCCTTCTCCCTTTTGAATTTATCATGAAAATGTTTGGCTTTAGAATATAAAAGAAGAACCAATAGTAAATAATTAAATAAAAATTCCATCAACCAAAAAAAAAAATTAAATTCTGCTATGCAGCGTATTTCAAAAGTAAAAGGAATACTAAATTTGATTTTTTTAAATAAATAAATAAATAAAATAATAAAAAACTTTCACATTAAAAATTAAATTTACTGGTATGTTTATTAAGCAGGATTCCCTCATAAACTAAAAGTTTCATGCCAAACCTAACTCAAGTTGGGAAAATAAAATTTAACTCAAATCATCTCTTTTATGAATTACTCTCATTAAGTTTTATTGTCGCGACGACCCCGAGGGGAGAGTCAAGGGGGTATAAATCCCTTCCCCTTAAGATTCATATAAATATATAAACAAAAATTGACTATAATATATAAATATAATATAGAAAAATAAAATTTAATATAAATATCTAAAAAATAAAATAATTTTTTCTATTGTTTCCCCCTCATAAAAACCTGAGTCAGACAATAAAAAGTAGAAATGTCTCCTTTATGAGTAATTCAATGGGTCCCTCGTGCCAGTAAGCTTTTCTTCATTTTTGTTTCCGTAAACGTTTAGGTACTTTTGAGTCTTCTAGTCACTTGAGGAAACAATTTAAGGGAAATAAATTTAGTTACTGGCCTATCTACTAGACACGTATATAGTAGTCATTAATGCTCAATCTCCATCCTCTTGAATAAACAAATATAAAATTCGGGAAATTTATAGTCAAAGTCAAAGACATATTAGTATCTAATAATAACGAAATTCGACAAAAAAATGTTTTATTACAAAATGGTTAAATGTAAAATTTGTTGGATTTAAAAGAAATAAAACAATTAAGAGTATATAAAGATTTTTTTATATTATTTTAAATGTCTCAGAAAACGGAAATTTTTAATTATCTTTTTTTCCCAGGAATAAATTACCGGGAAACATCCCTAATCTGAACTGAACAGAATTTGTTGCGCATTACTTGACTTTTTCATGTCCAGATGTGTATGTTTGTGTATATATTTTGTGTGTGAATGTGAAAGTAGAAACTTGAGAAATGGTTTTATAATAAAATAGCGAGGAAAACTCACCTGACACTAGCCAATCGGGAATGCTCTTTACTTTTCATTGAGGCTGAGGCATTCGCGTGTCGACACATCATGTAAATGGCCATGCTCAAAAAGACTAGATTAGCCTGAAAACAAACCAGAGTGTCTAATTAGCCTATTTACAAATATATTAATATATATTATTATTATATTATACATAGAGAAATGATACATTATGAAAGTGTGATGAAATGGGACTCTGGGTAAATTATTTAAACGAGGTATCGTTAGTTTGAGGAATGAAAAACATTTTAAAGATTTAGGTGAGGTGATGATATTATATAAAGTAAAATTTATCGCATTTTAGCAAAGTCTGGCTTTTTCTTCTATCATAATTGCAGAAAGTGTTGATTTAGTATACGTATAAGGATCGAAAGTATGGAGGAGCAGGAGGCTTGCACCCCTCGATATTGGATGATGACACAAAAACAAAGACTTCTAAAAAACGGCCACGAAATTTCAAGGCAGTCATAAAGGAAGTAAAATAAGATATTATCAATCAAAGCTTGCCTCACTTTGCAAAAATCCAAGGTGTTCACTGGTTCATACCCGCCCCCCTTTTTTATTATTTTTTTTTTGTCACGAATTCACAATAAAAACTTGTATTTTTTGAAGGGATTTAATTTGATAGATATATAATAAAAAATATTTGTTTAAGGGATGAAAAGAAGGATCGTCCTACTCGTTGGTACAGGTTCAGTTCTGGTTTTATTTTTATTCTTGAAATAAAAATAATTTTATAAAGGAGAGACTGTCTAGATACAACAAAGGGAAGAGAGACTAATTTTAAGAGGAAGGGTGTGAGAAAGAGAAAAAGAAGAGATAGGAAAGGAACGCTCGTTTTACTTATTTTTAATAAATGTAAAATTTTGGGGTTTTTTTTAATAGTATGTATAGAGGGAATAGTGGTTTCTCGGGTTAAGCCAACTTTTTTATTGAGAAAGATTTGATGCTTCCGATCTGCTTTTGAAGCCATTGTGTTTGGGAAGTGAGTTAATTCTCGGCGAAAAACTAGTGTAACGTGTAACCACTATGCCGCTATCTACCACGGAAATGTTGCCAAATATAAATGTTGTCAATTAATTGAACTGCACTGATAATATCCAAGAACAGAGCTAGAGCTTTTTTCTTTGGCTTGGCTTCCTCTTACTTTTATATATATATATATCTTACACTATTTGCAATCATAATATTTATTTGATATCTTTAATTAAATAAATATTAATTTAAAGAGAAGATATTCTTTTAGAACCATTAAGAAAAATATTTTTTGTGAAATTTAATTTTATAATTGTAAAGAAATAATAATATTTTTAAGAAAAAATGATAAATAATAAATACCAACAAATGGAAGATAACAACTTACAATAACTTGTAAAGGAAGAGACGCCTAATTTGTGAAAATGAATAACAGAGATTTGATGTTCTATTGTTGAAGCCCCTCAGGCAACTGAAGCCTGTGGCAGCGGGCAGCATCATTTAAGGGGAGGAGGCTCCGAAAGAAGGTGCTAGGCCAAGCTGTTGTCTATTCTATTGGAGGGATGGGTTAGAGGACTAGATCGAGTCTAAACATTTATAAAGAGAGAGAGAGAGGGGTAATTGTGTGACGTAATTCATCTCCCACCTACACCTGGGCCCTGAACGAGCATGGCTTCCACTAGGCCCTTACCAAGCATTAAAACAACTCCCAAAAGCATTTTGGTTGCCCAGGTGAACACACCTACCTAGAGGCGGTGCTGTAATTAACAAATAATTTATTTAAAAAAACAAAATTTCTCTAAAACTTCAGAAATTTATTATTATAATTTCAAGGCAAATCCTGAGTAATAATTTAAAAATATAATAATTTTAAAAAATTTTAACTAATTTAATCAAAAAAAGAAATTTTTTTAAAGATAAATATAACAATTCTTATATTAATTAAATAATAAATTAATTCATATAATTATATATATTAAATAAATAGGAACTTCATCCTTGATTAAATACAGTTTAAGGAATAAATAATTCGAAGAGGACGCTTGAGATTTAGAATATTAAAAAAAAAATTCAAATTTTTAAATTATTTTCATAATTTGAATGTGTAACTCCAACTATTATAGAATGTGAGCTTTTTAGATGGTGTTATCAGAGCGCAGGCTCACTGGGGGAGGGGGAGTCGAACCTAGATTTTCAGTCTTTCCCGTGCAACGGAGTGCTATTCACTTGCACTAGAAGCCCGCCCCCTGATAATACCAACGCTCAAGTAGCCCAGCTTTTTCCAGATAGTATTATTAAAGTTGGCCAGCAAGTATAAAATTTTATACTCAACAACGATTAAAAACTTTAAATAGTAGGATTGAAGTATGTTTTGACAAAGATTATATTTTTTTATATACCGTATTCATATTTTTCAGAATAAAAACAAAAAACCATATAAACTTACAATTATCACAGCAATGACAGGGCCGACAAAACTGAAAATGAAGAAGTTATCGGCGCTGAGCCAGCAGTATCTGTCGGTGCCATAGCTGGAGGGATCAATTAACGAAGAGACGACTACAATTAAGAGAGGGACTCCGTATGCCAGCAGATAATACCAGCGCACTCGCGACTTCTCAGCTTCGAACACTTCAATTAGCATTACATAAAGTTGGAAGCCTAAAAAAATAGAAGTAAATAAGATGAAGTGCTTAATAACAATAAATTCTAAATCAAAACTAGACAATAAATACTCGTAACCAAAATGAAAATAACTTGTTTACTTTTCGAGATTTCAACGGAAATACACGTTTTGAGGTCCCCTGAGTCTAAAAAAATGGGTCTCGCAAAATGGTCTCTGTGTGTCTGTGCACCAAAATAAAAAATAGTACGAGGCTGAAATTTAATATTTAAGTTAGGCTCCCTGGTATACCTCGAAGCTTTTCAATAAAATCAGTCAAAGAGTACTAATACTTTACTCTTTAATTTTTTTTCGATTTTCTCAAAATTAGCTCTAACGATTTTGATTAAAATTCATATATCAATTATTTATTTGAAGATCTTTCAAATGTATTAACCCTTATTCCTCCCAATTGTTTGTGGCCCTCTTTACTTTTGTACGTTTTTTTGGTTTTTATCTAATGTGCCCGACGTAAAAATCTGGTGTGACAGCACTTCACTCAGTTTTCCTTACCTTAGGCAAGAGAAAGATAGTTGTGTGATGGGCGTTTAGTCACACCAGATTTTTAAATGTGTATTTTGTATTCGGTATTTATTGTATGTATCTTTGAGTATTACTTTCTTGGTGGGATAAGTAAGACCCTATATTTCCTGGGAATTATTCCTCGGATCTCCGGCCTTTCTAGGCATAGGCGCGCTGACCCTTGCACTAGATCAGCAACATCCGATCATACCAACAAACTCAAGCTTAAAATTTAATCTTCAAATCTTCTAAGAAAAGTATTCTACTCCTTGTTAAGGTTTTAACCAGGTTTAACAACTTATGACAAATACATGATGTTAATAGCTCGTGAAATTATAATTATTTATCACATCCCAAATTTTTTTATGATATATGATAATAAACTAAGTATCTAAGAGTTGTTTATTTATTTATTTAAATATGAATTACCTTCAAGGAACATCCAGGCGAATGCGCACAGAAAGAAAAAGTGCAAAAGTCCAGCAACAACACTGCAGACAATCTTTTTGTCCGTTTGTGCAATGCCAGCGAGGAAAAGGATTTCTCCGATTAGTAGACACACGCACAGATTTTTATGAATTGTCGTGCGGTCGGACTGAAATAATTTTAAAAATTAAAGAAATAGTTCATTTAGCTGACAAAGTTCAATATTTATATCAAATATATTGGGTACTTTATTTAATTAAAAAACCTACCATCTTAAAAAACTTGACTAGTAATGACCTAATATATTTTATCTAAATATTTAATTAAATAAAATCCTGCCTTATTATATTAATAAATAAATAATATTTATGAAAAATGAAAAGCAAATAATTAGAATATTTATATTAAAATAAATTTAATTTAAAATATTTTTCCTTATTTAAAAAATTAATTTAACAGTCAAATAATTTTTTCCTCCCCTTGCTTCTTCTTATAAGTGACCTTTTTGTCCGAACAACTGCATTTCTTAGATTAAAAAAATACGTAAAAAATATTTGAGCATTCGATACCGCTTGTATTTTTTTGGGAAACTCTGAAATATTAATTACATCGTAATAAAAAATTTATTTATTTATTATGAAGAATTAATTATTAATCAAGATTTTTTAAATCTTAAAAGATCCTATTTAATGGTTATGAATGTGCGTAAGAAATTTGTAGTGAATTATTTTATAAAAACTTTTTTTTATCAAAGTAGAATTTAAGAAGAAATCGGAACCTTTAATTTGATTCTTCTATGATTAGTTTAATTTACCTTTAATCCCCGAAAAAGTTGGAAGGTAATTATCGCGAGTACAAGACAAACTACAGAAACACTGCAGCCAATATAAGTAATGAGCTGAAGAGCAAGTTGATGTTCTCTCGGTGGCTCCGTGGAATGAATATCCATCAAGACCGCGAAATTGGTCAAATGATTACAGACACAATGTGTGTGTGTGAGGTTTGTAGCTGCTACATCGCATCCATCATCAGACCAAGAACTGCAAGAAACAAACATTAATTAATAAATAATCCGTTTATCCATGCTATATAATATACGTTTATTCCAAGAACAATTTGCGCTTTTGAAGAATTGTGATGGTCAAAAAGTGGGTCTGATGGTCTCAAACTGTTGGTAATTGTTCATGACAAAAACTTATAAAAAACCGCCAAGTTATTGGAATTTCAAGACTTAACTACTTTACTACTCTAGAAATATTATAATAGATAAATATAATATATAATTACAAAATGGTTGATTTATATAGAAGAAATTTAATTTAGAAGCTTTGATATCAGGGTTTACTATTAAAATTTTGTAAAAATTTATTAAAAAATTAATTTAATTGACTTGTTTATTTTTTCAAAATAGCAAATGTCACATATACTAATGATAATAAGGAAAATACATTTGATGACATGAAAAGGGTAAAAGAATATATGAATTTTATGACATTTTATGAATACAATTTTTTCTTACTATCTAAGAAATTTTATAAGAATTGTGCCGAGCGAAGAATGTTCAATATTCTAAGAGTAGTTTATTTTACTGTCACTTAGAATCTACAAAATTCAGAATACTCTACAGCTATTAATAATGTTGTTGTGCCTGTAGATTTATTAGGATATGAGAGATTTGCAAATGCAGACTAGGAGCCAAAATTATCTTAACTGCTCATATCCTAACACTCAACAGATAAAGCTGTACATTCGGTTCAGACTTTTTATCTTGACGATTAATCACGAGAAGAAATCGTCATTTGACTTTTTTGTTCGATATTACGAGTTGGCTATTCTACGCCTATTCTAATCATATATGAACCTAACAAGTTAATTGATGAAATTTAGATGAATTACCTCATAGTATAATCCCAAAAAACGCACATCGGATTGCTCACATTTTCGGTACGCAAATGAGCAAGCCAAAGACGAACTGGTTCGGAAAGCTGAATATGACGCCCTTTGCCCAACGAAGCTGATATTACCTGTAAACAAATGTAATGTTAAGGAATAAAAATATTTTATTTCAATCCTTAAATAATAAAGGAATCTATAATCCAAATAAAATAAATTTTTGGCTCTGACTATATTTGATTTTGCCTTAGTCGTATAGCCCCCGAAACGTACCTAGGGCAAAATAAAATATATCGAGCCGAAAATTTCTTTTATTAGGATTTCTCTATTTACTTCACAGCCTTCCTCCCACTTTTTTTCTTAAATGATAAAGATAATAATAAAATAAGGAAGGAAGCAGTTGCATTCTTTTGAAAGATGAAAAAATTGCATCAAAGAACTACTATAAATATATTATAATATATTTGTGTATATATGTGGGATATACATCTCAAAAAACACTTTGGCCTTATTTATTCAATAACCGTGGCATATTCTAAAATTTATAAGTTTTTGGTTCTTTTATTTACCCGGACAAGATAAAGTTATAATAAAAAAAATAATCAGTTTATTTATTTTTTTATTTTATTTATAAAAGGGAGATAGATTTTTTTGGCATTCAATTTATTATTTTAATTTGCACTAAACATTGACGGGTTCTTAAGTCTCTCCCCCCCCCCCAAGTGAGAGGGGGCCCCCCCGCCCCCGCCCCCCTCTCACTTGTATTTTCATTTAAAAGTCATGAAATGAACATTTATGTTATGATGATTGAATAATATTAAAATAAATATGATTTACGAGTATTTATTATTAATTTTTTTCTTTGCATCAAATAGAAAAATATTTGAACAATAAATGAGAAATAAATTCATATGCAATGAAATGTGGCTATTAACTAAAATAAAACTAAAAACAAATAAGAATTTGGCCCCGTCAGTAAAGCAGGAGGGTCTACATGATTTTAGGGTAAGTTCGCTTTCCTCCCTGAACGATAAAAATTATTTAAATTATATTAGCTGCCAATTAATTTAAATAAATACATGTATAGAGGAGGTTTGTGGTCTCAGATGTCAAAAAAAAACAAAAAAATAATTTGAGTATTTCTAAATAATTTTTAAAAATTCAATATCAAATAAAAAATTATTTTATTAGTAATCGATTTAATATTCCTATCATTTTAGAAGTGTGACGTTTTACGATTATTTTCTAAAGTTGGCAGGGGGGCAATTTTTTTTATCATTATTATAGATTTTTGTATTAAAAATTAAGATATTATTATTTTTCATATTACGAAGCAAATATAAAATAAAAAGAAGAACATACAAGGGGTCAACGTTACATTAAGAATCATTCTTCCTTCCCCACCTCCTCCTCCTCCTCCCCCCCTATGCCAGGAACATTATTACATCATTTGAATTTTGAATCTATGTTCCTGGTTATTGAAACAAATGTCCTCAGTGACTAAGTCCAACACAAATACAAATTTACAAATTACCTAACACAAAAAACAAATACAAAGAAAAAATAGAAAAAGAAATGTATTCTCATTAATACATAACATGTATAGGCATTTCCATCGAAAAAAAGAGAAAACGTAGTAGTTAAAATTTGTACGTAATAATACGAGACCAGGAGCAAACGACAAATTAGCTGTTAAGGAAAATCTGCCTAAAATCTTAACAACATGGTATGACCTAGTACTACCCTAGCTAATTTCTGCCTGTAATTTTTACATAACTCTAGTACTTTAGAACTTAACAAAATTTATAATAGATTTAATTATAGAGGGTAGAGGACTATAATCCTAAATAGAGGTAGTAATAGTATGAGATTTTTTTATAAAATATTCATTTATTTTAGACAACACGGGATTTAGTTAATTAAATTTATTTTATTTAATTACAAAGTTAATTTTCATCGAAGGTTTTTTTCTGGACTTCATACATTAACATCTATGGTAAATGGCAAAGTACTATATTTATTAAATGGTCTTTAAATTAATGAATCCATTTTGTCCAATTTTAAAATATTTAATTTCTAATAATAAAATGTTTAATATAGATTTGAAATTATACATTAAAAAAATGAGATACCAAATACGATAATTATAATTACATGAGTTATAAGATATTTAAAACAAAAATTTAAATAAAAGCCTAGCAATAATTTTCCATTTTAATTCAAGAGGGAATATTAAAATTCTACTTAGATATAATAATTTCCATTAAAGGTGCAGTTTAAAAAGTTAAAGGTATTTAGAAATGTACAAAAGTTAATTGAAAAGAAAAATTTTATTTTTTATATATGAATTAAAATAAAAATTAAAAGTGAAATTCATGATTTTATTATTAGTACTTTTATAATTTCACTTATTTATTTATAGAATTTATGTAAATTTTTCTATTCCCTTTTGATATTGGTAGAAATTTTTATAAATGTTTTTCAATAATTGATAAACAGTTAAAACAATTTCAATATAAAAGATAGCTTAAATGTCCAATGTTATTAGTAATTTGGATATACTTAGTGCTCTTTTAGAAATATTTTTCGTTTTAATTTAAAAGGATAGAGTTCTACCTTTGAATTGATGATTTGTGTGGTATTTCTAGCATAGGGCAGAAGTGGAGCCGCTGGCTGGAGAATATATTCAAGACGATCAAAAGCGACGAGGACCAGACGAACAAGGCCGCCATCGGAGTTTTCCAAAAGGGCGCCACGGGGAAGCTCTAGCCGATCCCGAGAAACGTTCCAGTGTTCCAGCATAGATCCGGAAGGAAATTGTTCCGAAGAGACGTGGTGGGTCTCCAAGACACGGATTGAGAGCACTGAAAAACACAAAAAGTTATTTAGTGCCTGTTAAAGCTTTACAACAAATAAATATCAATTAATTGGGCAAATTAATTTTTTTTTAATTAAAATAAATATTTATTTATGTGCGAGATGATTGTTTATGGCCTGTAGCCTTTAATTTGCATCTCTGTAGTATTTTAATTCCAATCAGGCTCACTAGATGCAAATATATGGAGTTTCCTTATGAGAAAAATTTCACTTTCTGAACTCTTTACAATTAAATTATGATCTCTGTCAATTTAAGAATAATAAAATGGATAAGGTGTCTGGATGTACTTATCCGTGTGCACATCTTAAAGAGAACAATTTTAGAATGGAAAATATATTTATTCATAATGTCCCTTTCGTTAAACGAGAAAATAAGGCTATAAATACTCCAGAATTGATTCTCATTTTAAATATACATCAAGAGTTGAGTATGAAGGCATTGGAATTTGTTCTAAATCTATATTTTTCAAAAGTGCATAGACAGGCAGACAGAGTCGAGAGAGACATACCTTCAACGGTTAAAAATATCGATTAATCGATTAAGATCGTTTATAGCATCGTAATTATTTTATTAGTTTTAAAATTACATAGGGAGCTGTCAAGTAGAAACTAAATTTAATGTCTTTTAAAAAAGTTCCTAGATTAAAAAAAAATTATCAAAATTTTGATGGTAGAAAAAATAAGTTGATAGTTACTATTTTTTTTTTAAATTATATTATTTCAAAAATCTAAATAATTTTAGAGATAAATTTCTCTGTAAAAATATTTAATTAATAGAATAACAAAAATTTCAAAGTTATAAATATTAATGACTTTGAAAATAGAATTTTCCATGCTTAAATAAAATTTATTGCCTAATTTAAATCTCATTTTTGGCATAATCCCCGATTTAAAAGTTAATTAAACAAATGCTATATGAAATTGCATTGGCCAAATGATGCTTTATTGTGTTTAGATAACCAAATTTGCATTGATATTCCAAAAAAAATCTAGAATCAAATTATTTTAAAAACATATCCAATGGATGGATTTTACTTTTAGAAAAGGAGTCATCATCTGCTTGTACTGGAGAGGGATGGAATCAGAATTTCTTACTCCGGGATTAATCATATATTGAATAATTTTTCCTGTAAACTCCAATCGAACCCAGTTTTAGTTTGAAATTATGATAATGAAAAAAGTGAGTAGAGTTGGATAGCTTTATTATTAGTATATCATTAATAAATTAATTAATTTTACTGCTGCTGCTGCTTACTTCAGGTATTTAAGATAGATACTAAGATAGAAATCAAAGTTTAATTTGTATATAAATTGAACCTGAAGAAACAAAATGAGTGAGTGAGAAACGATGTATTTAATACAAATAAAATAGTTAAACCGAAAACGTAATTTATTTATTATTGATAGCAACTGCGGAAGCTCCAATTCAAATATTAGTACATCTTAAAGCTTGTCTATTTTGAGATAAATTAATTACAAATGTAGAGTAAAAATATCACAAAAAATCACTAAAGTAAATTTAATATTATTTTAACAATGAATACATTTCGAAGTTCATATAATTTTTAGATATATGAATTTTAATCAAAATCGTTAGTGCCGTTTGTGAGAAATCTCAAAAGTACTTAAGTTTCACTTCGGGTTGGACTAGTGAATTCAAAACCTAGATGTCGCATTCTTAATAGGTATCTATCTTAAATATCAAATTTGACTCTCTAACGTATTTTCATTTTTAAGTTATTTTGTTAATTTTTTGTCTTTTTAGACTCCAATGACGTCGTGTATTCCCTTTACCATTTTTGCGATTGCAATACTTTATTATATATATTTAAATTTAAGCAAGAGAAAATAAATAATAATAATCTATTGTTCAATTTGGATAAATAATTATCTTTTTTTTTTTCATAATTATATTAAAATATAAAATGGCTGGTTAATGTTTTTAAAATTGAAAGACGATTGTTTTAATGTGGCAACATCAGAAAGAGAGAGTTTTTAGGGTCAAAAGGTGAATTCCACCTCCATTAATTGCCAAAACGATTACCATTTTTACAATCATTTAAATTAATTAAATCGATGTTTTCTGAATTATAAGAAAGTGAAAGGTTATGTTCAAAACTTCATTTCCGGATTTATGTATAAAAAAAAACTATCCAAGTGTCAGATGAAAACTTTTCAAATGAATAATTGGTACAGGGGTCCAAACGCTTTTGCTTTTCCCATCATGATAGGTTAATCATCAGAGTGGGTTTAAAATCCCACCGCAGCGTCCATTAATTCCGATATAGTTAAATGACAAATGCCTCTCTTGGCTAAAGCAGTTAGCCATTGTCAATTCACTAGCCGCAACGATAAATGGTTTGATACTCGCTTTTTGCTGGTTAACTAACGCTAAGAACCCTTTTCATATTTCGTCTTTATCGGTGGGGGAAAGTTTAAGCTAATTAATTATTTACTTGGAGGCTTTTGTATTACTTACAGATATTCTTATCCTTATGGACCACTGTCTTCTCCCGGATAACAGTGTCGGCCAAGAGAAAAGCGTTTTCCTCCAGACCCATTAGCAAAGAAGTTGCTACGCGCATTTGTTCCTGATATGTCAAATCCAACCAAGAAGCTTGTTGTGCAGCATCCAAAAGATTGGATCCTGTTCTCATCACACCCTGAAGCAATTCCGTCACTATTGCTTCTCGTTGTTGAGGATCAGGAAACGTTTGAATATTGGAAGCCATGCGAAGTGCCATCTTTTTAATAATTTTTGTAGTCGTCATCATATCTCCCCCGTAAAGGGTTTTGCTACTTGTTACCTAAAAAAAAAAAATTGGAAATAAAAAAATATTATATTTAAATTTTAAAAATTTTGAATCTAGCAAGGAGATACCGCGAATTGTAAATTACGAAATGAAATAAAACATATATTAATATATGCCCTCTAACAGTGGCGTGCAGGGATTTAATGGGAAGCAGTTTTCAAAAAAAAAAAATAATACAATATTACACTTACCATTTTAAGAGATACTCCATACAGGAAATAAGTAAAACACACAGTTAATAATGTATATATATTGTTAACTAGTATAGCCAAGTTTGTGTCCTTCACAAAGAAAATAATTTAAAAAAAAACGATATGGGTGCGTTAAGTTCACTGTTTTGTGTCCGCGCCGAGGGTATGTGGAATTAGATTGTTTTTGTTGGCTGTATGTGGCTGCCATAGGTGCGTTCAGCATTCTACTACTCCGGCGAATATTCACATATTAAGGAAATCGTTCACTATGTCTCTGGCATGTATAAAATCTAGGGTAAACATTTTTCATAAAATACGAACTATAGCTTTGGAAACTGATTCATTTTATACTAGTACAAGTCAATTTAGAATAAAATTTATAAACATTGAATGTGAAACTACATTAACAAAATACAATTTCTCAGAGTAAAATATTATAAGGGATGCGCCGCATCCAATTAATCCATGGAATGCACGCCACTGCCATATAACATGTATGTTTAGGGTATTAAAAGTGTACAAGGGTTAGAGTGAATGGGTCTTTGTATTAGAGAAATTAGTAATTAATATTGGCCCTTTCGTTAGCTCTTTGCTTCTATTAATTGAGATTTTTTATCAACTCGGGTAGCAGTTGAGTGAGCCAACGAGTCAACATATTATCTAGCACTAAGTCAAATTAAAATAAAGATGGTTATTTTTTTCTTAAATTTTTATTGTTTCATTGTTGCAAGAAATACCCAAAGCAAAAGCTTAAATATAGTCAATGACCTCACATCCAGTTGGAGAAAAGATCGGGCGTTTCCCGAAGGTTTTTATAAATGTTCACTTTGAAAATTAAATATTAAATAATCAAAATAATTTTGGTATTCATTCCTAATCATTATATATATATATTTTTGGAAAATGCCCGATTTGCATAGCGGTCTAATATAACAAATTAAATAAAACATTCTGCCATATGTTTAAATAAAACCGGCATGATTTGTGAAAAAGCATCTCTATTCTAAAGGCATTTTTATTTTTCAGAACAAAACAAAAAAAAAAATTATAGTTTAAATTTCTGATTTAAATTTTATTTCCACTTTTTTGAGTAAAATAAAATATAATTTATAAATTTTTTTTTATATTTTTATTATGTTCCGATATTCATATAAATGAGGCATAAATTATCATAATTTAAAGTATAAATAATAATTAATAACAAATGGTTTATGATGTTTTTATTCTAATTTTAATTTTATTATTTATGTTATAAAAATTTTTTTAAGCTAAATTTTATTTAATAATCAAAATGTTTTTAATGCATTTAAAAAAAATAAATTGTAATAAAATATAAAAAGTTAATCTTTTTAACAGTAAGCTAGCTAATATAAATACAGAAAGTGCAAAGTATGTAGTGCTACAGATAGAGCCATTGAGAGGTCGGTTTCTCTGCTCCGGGAAAAATAAAGATTAAAGATAATTCAAAAATACATATATATATGGAATAATGTTTTCCCGGGTTGGTCCGCGTTGATTGTTGAGATTAACTCGACGTTTCGGCTCTCCTT